>JACXVL010000027.1:237766-332270 GCA_014898675.1 Athelia sp. TMB | reverse complement strand
ATGAGACTATCGCGTCCAAAGCCCCCGCAGCCGATTCCCTCCCGACACAAAAGACGGAAGCTAAACCTCAGGCGACGTTCTTGACAAAATTATATGCGTGAGTACCGTGGTTTTCTGACGCACTGGCGCCTAATTAATATGGTACCACAGTCTGCTTGAACGCCCCGAAAATCACCACATGATTCGCTGGGATCCTGCCGGTGAACATATCATCGTCGAGAGACCCGAACAACTTGCTCTACATGTCCTGCCCAGTATCTACAGGCAGTCGAGATTCGCTAGCTTCTCCCGGCAATTAAATGTGCGTGCTTCGAATTTTTGGACCGTCCAATTTATTCATTAGGACATCTCAATTACCAGATCTATGGCTTTATGCGCAAAGTGAACCTGCGCAATGTCGATCCCGCCATTGACGATCCGGACGCCAGCACTTGGTGTGAGTGCAGCAGCACGATGTGATTACTTGACTTGTTCTAATTTCCTGCCAACTCGTCGTAGCCCATCCTACTTTGAACCGCCACTCTCCTGCTGAAGTTGTCGCCAACTTCAAACGGCGTGTACCCCCTCGGCTGCCTAAGCCGAGAAAGCGTGAGCCTCAGGAGTCTGTCTCGGTCAGCATTCCGGCGCCACGCTCGGCGATTGGCATGGGTATGCCCATTCCATCAAATGCAATGTCCCAGCACCATAAATCCAACTCGGGAGGCATGCGGGCGAGAGGCTTCTCTGCTCCTGGTTCATTCACACCGCTAAGTCAGGGCGGAGCGGCTGGCTGGGGAACGAGCTACCCTGGGCGTTCGGCGCTGCCGCCACTCGAAGTGCCCTCACAGCCTTCACATCTTTCGCACTTGTATCACCAACAGACACAGCAGCACCCAATCACCCCTACGGAAGAGTCGCCTACCTCGCCGGCGTACCATTATTCGCGAGACATGATGGCGTCGTCATCTCAATATCCTTATTCGGACCAGCAAAATTGGCAGCAGTTTAGCCAGCCTAGCAATGGCGCCTCTAATCACTCAGGGAGCCTCTCGTCGCTGCTGAACCCCAGCAGCAGTGCATATGCGTCACGACCTGCACCCACGATAAATACGACGTATAACAACTCGCCGTTTGCCGCCATGGCAATGCACAACCATAGTGCTTCATCCTTGTCACCTGACAGCCGACCTACGACCGGTTATTCCATGGCGTCGTCGGTCTCGTCACTGCCTTACGAGGATAGCCATCTAGGTCACCACGACTACGGGTCACGGCCGAACTCGAGCCATCATCGCATGCCGTCGCCCTCCCGGCCCACCTCGTCAAAATCGGCCTACCACCACCCGAGCTCGCTCAGCGTGCGCCGCCACCGGCGCCACAGCCAGGCGCTGAGCCCGTACCCGAGCCCGTACGAGCACGCGCACGCGCACCACCGCCCGTCGACGTCGCCCAACCCCAACGACGGGGATCACGCGGACGTGCCGCGCGTGCGCAGCATGATCCAATTACCGACTGTTGATCCGTACAGCTTTAATCCGGGGCACGCCGACTTCGCGTACTCGGCCGTCCCGGGTGCCGTGGGCCCAACGGCAGCGGTGGAGTCGCTGGAGAACGGGTGGCATCAACCGCCGGGGAGCCGGTCTGGGCGTCCGTCGACGTCAACGTCGTCGATCAGCGCGGCCTCCCACGCGTCCTCGTCCCAGGCGAACACACCTGATCATTACGCGGCGGGTGAGACAGATATCCACCGATGTGAGTGTCTATCTATTTTGCATCTTTTCATCTCCCCACTTTTGTTACTTCATCATTTCGATTTTTCTCTTTCATTCATCTTTCGATCGGGGCTTCGATCGCTTACTATTCGATTTACTGACCAGTTTACCAGTCTCGCCCGACTACGGGTTCGTACCGATGAACGAACATGTTCCGCACTACGCCAAGATCGTTGGGGAAATGTGACCGGCCAGGCTCGAATTCTTTTGCTATGTCTTGGAACCCGCTTTGACTTATTTTTGGACTTTATTTTTTATCTTATCATCTGCTTTGCATGCGCTTTAGAATCTTGGACAATGTTAGTTAGATGCATTGTCATCCGTTGTATACCAAAACAGTCTTGCAATGATATCAATTGGACCGCAGATCACGGTGGTCCACTCGCCCCATATCGCCTAGGCATGTGCGCTGGATCCAAGTATCATCACGCCATGCGCGCCCAACAGAAGTTCTGATCGGTGGTCGCATTTAACGGCTTTGCTTCCGACGGCTTTAGCATTTTTATCTCCGTCCGTCCAACTATTATGTTACAAGTGTCCATGGCACGATCCCTAAAACCCAATCCGCGCCTCCTCATCTCCACGTGAGAGCGCACCCATCGAGAAGGGCGACTCTGACATCGCTCCCTCCTCGGCTTGTGGCGCTAAAAACGCGACCCGTTCCTCCTCGGCTCCCAATGCATCTTCTTCTAACTCGTCGTCCACTGCTCTACGGGCGACGTATGACAGATAGATGAATATCGCGACACACAGCGCGATCCCAAACCCAGTCCAGAGCTGCGAGACGTAATCAGCCCCGGCGCCATCCGATTCATGCACCTTGTCATGTGTCGAGAACGAGTGCATTGACGCGCCAAGCATCGTGTGTATGATGACCTTGAACAGGCTGAGTGCCGTACAAATCGTGTACGTTCGCAGGGTGAGGTGCGGCGAAGCCGCGAGGAGACAGTTCATGACATTGTATGGATACGGCGCGAGCCGGATGAGGAACAGCAGCTTCGGGCGCTTCTCGATTGCGCGCACAACGCGCTTGATGTTGGATGTGCACGAGAGCCAGTGGGAGATGGGGCCCCGCAGATATGTGCGGGAGATGATAAATACAGTGAGCGCACCGCTGAGGGCTGCGAAGTAAGAGATTATAGCACCGGTCCATGGGCCGAAGGTGTAGCCCGATAAAATAATAAGGGTCTGTGGGGGCGGGTCAGGGTCGGTGTGGATCAGAGATGTGGGGGGCACTTACAGAATACAAGGGAATAGGAGCTATTGAGACAGAGTGAGCAAGGGGATTCTGCGCGGAGTATTACGATCACTCACGAAAGGTGGTGAGAAATATGAGACCGAATAAAACCGCATAACCAAACTGCTCATCCACACGAAGCCATAAGGACAAGTTATCCAAGCCTGAGAGGGTGTCAGAGGGGAATTGCATGACAGCATGCGCACGCACCTTCGAAAACTTCCTTTTTCCAAAACGCGATAGCAACAAGAAAACCGAAAGTAGTCATGGCGTAGAGGATCACGGGAATCCATGGCTTGATTAGATTAGATATTCTAAGTCCACGCGGGCGAGTGTAGGGTTGCGCTGATGTTGATTGCGATATGGCTTGTGGTGCAAGAAGTAGCGGTGATGGACAACGCTGGAAAGGCGACGGTTGTCGAAGATGATGTGGCACGGAGTTTGCGCGGGCGGTGCCAGCGGGATTGCTGGTGGATGCTGAAGGATGTGTGGTGTGCAGCTGGTGTTCCTCGGTATACAGCTTCTCATCATCTATTGTGGATGACTCTTTGACAAAGCGGAACGGAGACTGTGAATGCCGGTAGGGAGAGGGCGAAGTCGAGACCGGGGACGCGGGAGAGGAAGAGGAGATGATATTAAGAGAAGGTGAGGGGCGATTGCGGGGCATCTGGAAACCAGTCCGAGGTGCAAGCGCAAGTTCTAGAGTTATATAAGGGATAAAAGCGGCGCCACGGTCTGACCAGGGCAGAGAGAAAAGCGGTGAAGAGGTGGTGGTCGAGCTCTATTTAAAATAGAGGGTCATTGAAAGCGCTGCGCTGGGCGAATTCGCACGCCACCGCTTCACTCGCTCTTCTAATAGTAACACTGCTGCGGCCCACATCCAAGGGCTTGCTGCCCCGTATCGTCACCATCTGGTCTCCATATCACTGAAATCTCTTGGGGTCACCGCACACCACCTGAGACATCCCCCACGAGACCGGTACTATGCTCCGCACGACGTTGCGCCGACCAAAAGCCGCGCGCGGAAGGTTACACTGCCCACACGAACGAGCGTACAGCCAGCAACCACCGCACAAGTCTGCACATGCACAATGGTACTCTGATGTAGTGCCAGCCATGATTCCTGTCGCCCTACTGGGCTCAGCTGTCTATCTGGTGGGTGGGAGTATCCCCTTTCATACATCATCTGACCATACCATCACGCAGGGACTGTCCCTCGCTCAAGGAGGGTTGGCCCACGAAAAGTACCTAGAGGAGGCAAAGGCACATGTCAAAGAGCTAGAGGCCGAGGTTGCGGCGCTTCGAGCTCAGGCTACATCCAATACTACACCTGGAGCCAGTTTAACCGCTCCAAGTAAACGTTCTTGGTTTGGCTGGCAATGATATCCAATTCAGGCACGGAACGGCGAACTATATGCATTGCGAGCTTGATATAAAATGACAAGTTCGACCCAAGATTACATTAAACAAAACATAGATAGTAACGGATCGGCCTCAAGAAGCGCTCATTGCTTTCAGAAGCAAGCCTTTGTGACGATCATAGAGCTTCATTGAACTGGGAACGAACGTTTTATAAACAAGCTTTGATAGGTACACGAAGCAGAAGCACACACCTTAAGACAGCGGCCGAGAGGCCCGTGATGGCGTGGACAGACTCAGACCACCGCTTGATCCTGAAAACATCATAAACTGCACAGCCGTCAGTCCGATAGGTATTAGGCACATTGATCGAGGGAGACACGCACAAGCGAAGATTAGATCCATGATAAGCTTGGTGCGGGAAATCCCTAGCCAATAGCCCTTTTGCCGTAGACGCGCGAGCTCACGCTCGTCGACACGCGACGCACGCGGCGTAGATTTAGATGTAGCTCCCCCCATAGATTCGGTGTACATGCGAGACTCCACTGCGCATCGGTCCGATAAGCAAATGTATATAACAAACACGTGCGAGTAACATACCTTCACGCTGCAGATGTCCCAACACGCTACGCTCTAAACCATTTTCGATAAGCCCGACCACAGTTCCAATGAGCCAACACCAATCAGAGAAACGCGCTGCGCGCTCTCCTGTTCGTTTCCCTATAAGCCCTAGCCGGGAGAACGTGTAGATATCGTCGGAGACTGAGTTGACCAGGTCAAGCAGAACCGGTGGGGGCGCATACAGCGCAGCTTGCAATAACGGTCTCTTTGTGGGCTTCTTGGCTTCGGATGAGCGTTCCGAGGAAAAGGGCACAGACTGTTGCGCCATTATAGTTGTTAACGGTGTTAACCAGTTAAACATGATGAGCAGTTTCCTGCACCGGACGTGCATGTTAGTCACATGCTTGTGTGGTGAGGGAAGCGGACATTACCTGGAGAGCGATAGTCCACTCATGGCAGTAGTGAGGCGTCTTATGAGCTCTTTGTCCCATGCTGGACGCGTGGTTTTGCTCAGCAGTCGACTTGTAGTCAGAGACAGGTGAAAGAGCAGGTATACGCGGATGGAATATTGCATTAGTTTCTGGTCAAAAGTAATGCGCCATGAGCTATGAGGACAGTAAATATACTCTTGCTACTCACAAAAGCTTTGTCGCGACCCGTACTGGTCAATAACAGTTCTCGCCATATGTCCTCCTTCCGAACCTTCTGCACTTTCTCAGGCGCAGTCTCCTTCTCCCTCTCCTCCTCCTCTGCTATTGTAGAAGGCGCCTCAGCTTCATGTTGTGTTTGATAGATATCTGTCCCATAGACGTGTGAATGGCCAGACACCAGGGACGCCCGAGGTGTTCTGGGTGGGTGGGCCGATAGAGGGTTCATTTGAAAACCCGAAGAACTGTCATATGACGAAGAAGAAGGTGGATAAAATCCGTGTTCTTCATGGTCGCCCGAGCCAGATCCCGCAGGATGGTGAGGGAAAGAAATAGCAGACATAGACTCAAAGGGACGTTCAAGTCGAGGGTGAAGAAGTCGCGACAGCGCCTGGCGTTCATTCACAAGGCATCTTATGTAAGCAGTTATACAGCACTGCTCGACAGCACGCGTCCTGACTCCTCTGCGCATCCTCGTTACCCACTACAATATGTCTTCAGGCCTGCGCTCGCCTGTGTCACGATCTCATGCATCCTCCCCTCGACCGAGATTTGACTCGGACCTGCTCAGGGCGTACATGAAAAAACTGTTGTCGTCTACTTTTCAGGGGACCAGCTGGCCTGGGGCGAAGGAACATGATCGCGTGAAAGATTGGATAAAAGACGTGGGGACGAGAGTCAAGGAACGGATGTTAGAGATACAGCCGCAAGGATAGTGCGTGGCTCCGCGTAGCTCCACGATCATTGACTCCAACATCGCCGTCACAGTAAATTCATCGTGCTGACCCAAATCAACGAAAACAAGGGCCAAGGAGGGCGGTACGTACTAATTATCCGTGCGTGCTCACCTAAGGTCTGATAGCCCCGCGTTTTTAGAGCAGATCTGGCGCTTCATTGGGAAACCACCGATGTTGTCGCGCAAGAGATGTTCTCGAATGTGCGTAGCGTCCCCAGTTTAAGCGAGGTGAGGCTGACCCTCTTCTCGCGCATTATAGGAGTCTTTGATATGCATATGCATAGCGTTTGCAATACAAACATATTGACACTTGTCCGGAACTAGATGTCTCTCGACCTGCGATCCCTATCACCGTGTTTGTATTTGACTTTTGAACCGCCAAAACTGGCTGTCTCTCCCGCTCTCTCTTCACACGGACATCACATGGGCCGCCTTCATGCGCCGCATCATTTTGCGAGCTGATCTACATAGAGGACCACCTGAACCCTCTTTCTCGGGCTGGCTTCTTTACATGCGGGGAAGCCACCGCCATCTTCCTTGCGAAAGTCACTTCATCGGAACTACTGGTCAGCATCGCTCAGAACTATTGACAGTTCCGGTGGCATACGTCTATCCAAGCGCCATATTAAAACCGCCGTCATCGATTCGCGAATGTGCCCGTTATCTTAGGGTTATCGCTAGCGCTTGAGCAAGGGAGGTCACTTGAGAGCCACTTGGGGAGCACGTAATTTATACGCTGCCCAGCCCGTGCTTGGGTGCGGACACTTTCAGGAGATAATTTACTGCTGGAGTACACTGCGACCAAGCGAGTGAGTGTCTCGCCTCAATAGAAACATGGAAATATTAAGCTTCACAAGAGTGAAGCGTGTGAGTGCTGGTTGCTTATACTCCCCGCATCTATTGGACGCGTCGATGTCCACCTCGGAAGCAACATGGTACTGAGGCGCCAGTTGCTGGCAGTGCTCACCAACCACCTGGGATGATCGTTGAGATGATTCAGTGATCGCCGTAACATGCTCTCAGCTGCTCAATAGATTCAATGTGGGAGCTGGTAGAACCTTCAGGCGGATATGACTGGAGGGGTCGCAACCTATGACCACTCATTATCAGCTCCCTTACCGCCGGGATCTTCAACAGAATTGGTATCAGAACTGTGGGATCTTGTGTACAGGACCTCGGACACCGCTACTCATGCCATCTTTGGCTTCTGGTGAGAACTTCACCGCCACTAACCACCGTGGCGTCAGAACATCACCACATTTGGCATGCCGGCACTCAAGTTTTCGGTTTTGGCGATACTCTTCTGTTGCGATGCCCAAGTGTTTCCCTTGATAACTGAATGCCTGTCATGGTTGGCACACTTGGCTAGCTGAAACACGTACACCTCATGTTTACTTTTTGGAAAGGAAGCCCCTCAGTTGTTGTCAGATGGTCGGCCCATACACAAGAATCAACTGCATCTGCCTCAGCCAGGTTGCCGCTGCCGCGGTAATAGTCCGAAAAATCCGGATCCTTCTCATGCATGGATAGACTCTGATGATAGACTCTGCTTCCGGAGCACCGCGACCACCGTGCCATGATTCGAGAAAGTAAGTACCATGGACACTTTTTTGCGCACCATTTCAAATCTTGGCACCCTGGGTTAGAATTGGTGAGGGGATAATTCCATTGGATGTTTCAATTTGATGTGCGTTCGGATTCATACGACAGGCGAGCCGCCCCGAGCCTCTCCACTGGTCCGGCATATCATGTCCAACGGACATTGATGTCGAGTCGATGTTATCGGGCTATAATTAACCTGAATGCTACTAATAATATGACAAATGCTTGCAAAGTCTCACATAACCCTCCGGTTAGGCTGGCGCCGTGCAAAGCATCATGGTGGTCCTATGTCTTCCACGCGACGCGACGATCACCTGGAATACTTGGGGTGCTAGTGTGTTCCGCCCGCCAGATTCCGTGGTGTCAGATAGACTTCCTTATGATAAGCACTGTAACCGTATGCAAGTGTATGGCGTTTGGGCGGTGTATGTTTGGGAATGAGTGGCCCATCATCAATCAAGATGGGCGTTAAGAGATACTGAATTGCATTTCCGCGAGGTCACTAGTCCAAAAGAGCACTGAATCACATGTGCGCACGCACAGTAAGGTTATGTTCAAGATTCAAGATAGCACGGGTCAAGCACGGGTGTACGCGGAGAAAATAATCATATTGTTTATGAAAGATTACTACATTTGGACTTATCGTGTACACTAGGGTTAGGGTTAGGAAGAGCAAAAAGCAAAAGAAAATGGCCTGCCCAGCCAGAGTGGCCAAAGCAGGACAGGAAAATATTGAGACGGTGCATGACCCGGAGGCCATACAAACCGCAAGCACCCTCTGAATGGACAAGGTCGCCGTGCTATGGAAGGTCCCTACGGCCCACAAACTCAGGTCCGTGAAGGAACTTGTGCCATCAAGGTAAGTATGAGTTGTTCAGATGTTCGCAAATTGCTTAAGTACTTGCCAGACTGCGCACGGACCATGTTGCAATTTGTTTCCGCATACTCCAGGCACGATCACGTTCCTAGCTGCAGCGCGACGCGTCTTGGTCGAAATCGAAATCTCGCATCCGATGATAGCTCCCCCTTCAAGTCAAGCGCCATCATGGCCCGCGTTATACATGTATCCCGTCAATGAGTGCAAACTATTTACGCAACGAATTCTCCGTCTGGCCAATGGTCAACACCAGAAGATAAGGCCGACCAACAAAACGACTGCTTTGGTCAACAGGTTCAACGGCAACATCAACGCGGTGGTGTTGAGCAATCCACATGCAGATATCTGGGAGGAGAATGGGAATGTGCGTCTACCCTCAACACAAGATATGCAGAGCTAAAGCTGTGGATAAGATATACATCATGGATTTGGGCAGCACACAGGGAACGACTGTGACACATAGAGGTTCAGACGTGGAGGTCGTCATAGACAGGACACCACACCAGCTTCGCGACCACGATATTATCGTGAGTCTTGACCTTGTCTCGGACAGTCCAGCAATCTCACGCATATACAGGCGTTTGGGCGAGACTTTGTCAACGTTGACACGGGCGTCACACACCCCAAGGTCATCGCTCGCGTCTTGTGCATCCTAACGGAACAACAAGCACAAGCGGCTGCAAAAGCTGGGCCGAATCTCTCGCAGCTCGGGAAACGGCAGCTGCAGGACCTGGGCGATCAAGCACTGACTTTCAAACGCGCCAAGTGCGAGCCCGCGTCCAGCCCCCCGCTCCCAGATACAAGCACCCGAGATTGGGACATGCAGTCTATGTCAGAGCCGACTTCTGGTATCATCACAATCCCCGAAACAGCCCTTCCCGAAGCAAACGAACCGGTAATCAGAGAGGAGCGGTATGCGGGAAATACAGTAAGATAGCTTCAACTGTACACGACACGCCCATTTTGCTGACTGGATGATGTGAAGAAAGAATTCAACTTGCTTCAGGATTCTCCTGAAATGGAGAGCAAGAGCGAAGAACATGAAATCGCAACAGCTCCCATTGTTTCACGGGGAGCCATGGTCGCTGCGTATCTCGATGCAAAGATAGGGCAATATGGAGTGTTGGGCAGCTGTTCTTCGATGCAGTACGTGCTTTGAGATTTCTTCTCTATCCCGTTCTCACTGTTACAGCTCGAAGAATGGCCGGGATGTACCCGACGATTCACGGCTCTATATAAATACGGCGAGTCTATATCAAGCGCATATATGCACCCTGAGCACGGTCTGATTATACTCCAGAATGCACCCTTCTCTGCAGTCATCTGTGGTCTCCAGGGCTCCGGGAAATCGCACACGCTGTCCGTTCTCCTCGAAAACATGCTCATCCCGAACTACGACCCGATAGGCACGCTGGAGAAGCCGCTCTCTGCCCTCGTGCTACATTACGGGCAAGGCGGGGCAACCTCGCGGCCAAGCGAGGCTGCGTGGGTTGGTGTTTCCCAGACGAAGGGCGTGAAGCCGCCACCCGTCAGCGTCTACGTGTGTCCGTCGTCACTGAAAACGATGACCGGCATATATGCGCCACTAGGGAAGAACATCGCGGTGCTACCGCTATACTTCAACGAGGACGAGCTCGACGCAGAGTCGTTTCTCTCGTTGATGTCCGTCGACGAGAAATCAGCTCCGCTGTACATGCGAATAGTCCTCGTACGTCGTTCATTTATTTTGAAAAGGTTTCTCGATTTCTAAGAGCTATGCAGTCTATCTTGCGAGATTTGGGCGAGAACTTCACATACTCCGGGTTTCAGATAAAACTGAACGAGCGCAAGCGCACCTTCCACGACAACCAGATAGTTGGCCTAGAACAACGTATGACTCTGCTGGAGGCGTTCATGGCAAGGCGCGACCCGAGGGATCGAAGGCCGCCGGTTCCAAGCAGACGTTTCGCAGCTGGACGTCTCACCATCATCGATCTGACTGATCCATTCATGGAGCCGAACTCTGCTTGCGGGCTGTTCGAAATCATTACCCGTTTATTCATTCGCGCTGATGTCAGGACTGGCAAAGTACTCGTTGTAGATGAGGCGCACAAGGCAAGTACCTATAGAAGAATATGCCGGTCAATAAATCTGAAGTTTCCGCAGTATCTTACCACCAACAGAGGCTCTTCAGGCCTTACCAACTCGCTCCTGACTTTGACGCGAGAGCAGCGTCATCTGGCCATGCGCGTGCTTATATGCACCCAAGGTACATCAACTCGTTTCTCCGGTTGAGATTCTTCTAACATCTGCGCAGAACCTACTGTGATACCCGCAGTGCTGTTGGACCTTTGCACGGTTTCTATCCTGCACCGGTTCGCGTCTCCAAGCTGGTGGGATCACTTGACGCGCCATGTTAGCGCAGATTTCTCGGGAGAAGACGCGTTTGACAAGGTTGTCAAGTTGCAGGTCAGGCTCTGATCCTCCTAATAGCTCATTCATGGATACTGATATTTGTGCCAGACCGGCGAGGCCATGGTGTTGGCGCCGTCTGGTTACGGAGTGTTCAAAGACACTACATACGACAAGACCGGGAAGCCGATTGTCAAGAAATCAATGGGTCAGTTCGGAAGAAGATACCTGTTGATGAAGACGCGACAGCGTATCACCGCTGACGGGGGAGCATCTGTGCTTGTATTGAAGTCCTGAGTCGATGATTAGGCTTCTCGGGAAGGATATAGCGGAATTTCGACGGATAATGTAACGTACGAATATAATATAGATGGTAATACTTGGCCCTCGGCCGAGGGGCTGGGTCCGTGGTGCCGCGGAACGATGTTGAAGAGGAGCGAAACGCAGCGAATCCGAGGGAGCTGAGATGAACGTGACGATGACATATCCACCGAAGAGGTCCGGTAATCCGCGGCTCAAACTCCCCAATCTTTTCGCAATCTCCATTGGAATTCGACCACCATCATGTAAGTGAAACCCAATCGAAAAGGTATATAAAGGTAACTCACGAACTTCTGCCTACCTCCAGAGCAATCATGTCTACTTCCTTGGACCAACTTAAGGCCACCGGCACCACCGTCGTCTCAGACTCTGGGGACTTCGAGTGTGAGTAGCCTATGTCCCGGTTGATCTGAACGACGATATTAACAACGGATATGCAGCGATCGATGTCTACAAGCCGCAAGTATGCTCGTTGTTGGCGGCGTCAAGATCTTATCACTGACGTATTGTTATAGGACGCCACCACCAACCCTTCCTTGATCCTCGCCGCCACCAAGCAGCCCGGATATGCTCGTTTGATCGACGTTGCGATCAAGCATGCGAAGGAGAAGGGCGGTGATCTTCACGCACAGGCCAACTTTGCCATGGACCGTCTTGTACGTCGCTTCAGCTATGCTATGACGCCATCGGCCTATCTGACCCGATCTCTCAGCTCGTCGAGTTCGGCAGGGAGATCCTCCAGATCATCCCTGGACGTGTTTCTACCGAGGTTGATGCCCGCCTGTCCTTCGACAAGGAGGGTACAAAAGCCAAGGCGAAGGAGCTTATCGCTCTCTATGATTCCGTTGGCATTCCCAAAGAGCGCATTTTGATCAAAATTGCGTCCACCTGGGAGGGTATTCAGGCCGCCCGTGAATTGGAGAGGGACGACCAAATCCACTGCAACTTGACCCTCTTGTTCGGCTTCGGCCAAGCCGTTGCCTGCGCTGAGGCCGGTGTCACCCTGATCAGCCCCTTCGTTGGACGTGTAAGCCGCCAATCTACATTCTCCGGTTTGTATGTGTTCTGAGCATACATTTGCAGATCCTCGACTGGTACAAGAAGAGCACCGGAAAGACTTACGAGGGTGACGAAGACCCCGGTGTGCAGTCCGTCAAGAAGATCTTCAACTACTACAAGCAGCACGGTTACAAGACGATCGTCATGGGTGCCAGCTTCAGGAATGTGAGTAGATGATGAACAGTTTTATCTCGAATAGCCACATATTCTAATGCCCCGTGACAGATCGGCGAGATCAAGGCATTGGCTGGTGTTGACTACTTGACCATCGCTCCCGCCCTTCTCGAGGAGCTCAAGAAGTCTCAGGATCCCGTCCCCAAGAAGCTCGACGCCAAGGCTGGTAAGTTCTATAGTGCATATAATCCATTCAGCAGATCGTTGACGTCGGTATCATAGCCGCCTCTGCTGCTGAGGTTATTCCCAAAGTCAGCTTCGTCGACAACGAGCCCGAGTTCCGCTGGACGCTCCTCCAGGACTCCATGGCCTGGGACAAGCTCCACGAGGGCATCAAGAAGTTCGCCGAGGACGGCGAGACCCTCCAGAACGTCCTCAAGCAGAAGCTCTCCGCATAAGCGATGGGTTGGAAGACGTTATGTGTTCAATTATTAGGCAGTTAACGATATATTAAGACACAAAGGGAAATGTATGAATATATGTGTACATCACCGTGTTTCCTGAACATCCCAATGTGTGATGAGTCGATGGGTATGCACCTGATGTCACCTTACGAATATGCATATGCCAGTCAGCAGCTGTAGTAGAGGTGGCAGAGAGCAAGTGATCGCGCGACGGCTCCGGACTCCGACTCAATTACCCTTTTATACCAACGACCATGAGTGGACTCGCTGACGAACTCTTAGCTGATCTCGACGGCCTCTCCGATGGCGAGGAGGACTACCCGGAGGAAGAGGCTGCGCCCGCGCAGTCCACCTCAACCGCTGCGGCCACCAACGGCGCAAAACGCAAGGCTGAGGGCGATGCCGATGAGGGAATGACTGACGACGAGGACGAGGGCGCAGAGGGCGAAGGGGAGGCTGAGGGACAAGTGGGCGGGCTGGTGCTGGAGGGCGGTATCAAGCCTGCAGACGAGCTGTCGGCAGAGGACGTGCAGCAGATGGAGTTGGGCGGGGTCGAGGACGTGAAGAAGATCGCGAAGCTGGACGGGAGCAAGCGCATGACGGATATTCTCAAGGTATGCAGGCTTCTCCTCTCTACCTATTCTCAGCTATTTCTGACTGTTATTCGTGGAATAGGAAGTAGAGAAGTATCGCGCGAATCCCAGCTCGCCAGAGACGATGGCGCTGCCCGCCCATTTGAACCCCGAGTACAATCTTATTGTGCAGGCGAACAACCTGTCAGTGGACATTGATAATGAAATTATGCTCGTACATAAGGTAAGTTCTCGTATGTCTATCTATTACCATTAAAGCTGACGCACATAACTGCTAGTTTATTCGCGACCACTACGCGCCAAAGTTCCCCGAGCTCGAACAGCTCGTCGTGGACCCCAATATGTTCATCCGCTCCGTCCGCGTGCTCGGAAATGAAGAGGTAAGCAAACCCCTGGCCCACCTAGAGGAATTTTAACCATCTCTGCAGGACCCCACCAAAGTCGACCTGACGGGCGTCATGCCTGCCCCCGTCATCATGAGCGTGCTCGTGACAGCAACGACCACCTCCGGCCAACCACTTACAGAAGCGTCCTGGCAAGCCGTCCAGCGCGCCTGCGACCTTGCCGACCGCCTCGAGGAGGCCCGCAAAAAGGTGCGTTGCTTACACTCCACCGTTTGCTGTGCCGTCGCTGATGTGTGTTGCTGACTAGATATTTATGTACGTGAGCTCGCGAATGAATGTGCTCGCGCCCAACCTATCCGCTATTGTTGGTACTACTACAGCTGCCAAATTACTCGGAGTCGCAGGCGGGCTCGGTGGGCTGGCTAAGATGCCCGCGTGCAATGTTCACGTACGCACTGCCATCCTCGCCGCTGTTCTAACACGAATAAACTGACGTTTCGCTTCCAGCTGCTCGGGGGGCAGAAGAAGATCATGGCCGGCTTCTCCACTGCGACGCAGGGCCGGCACACGGGCTTCGTGTTCCAGTCCGAGCTGATCCAGCAGACGCCGCCGGACTACCAGATGAAGGTGCAGCGCACGGTCGGCGCCAAGGCCGTGCTCGCCGCGCGCATGGACCTGGAGCGCAACCGGCGCGACGGCACGTACGGCGAGGAGCTGCGCGACAAGATCGAGAAGCACATCGACCGCCTCGCGGCGCCGCCGCCGTCCAAGGTGACGAAGGCGCTGCCGATCCCGAACGACGGCCCGAAGAAGCGCCGCGGCGGGAAGCGCGCGCGCAAGGCGAAGGAGGCGTACGCGCAGACGGAGCTGCGCAAGCTGCAGAACCGCATGGTGTTCGGCGAGGCGGAGGAGGAGGTCGGCGCGTTCGACCAGACGAAGGGGATGGGCATGATCGGCGTCGGGAGCGGGAAGGTGCGCGCGGGGATGGGCGAGGCGAAGAGCCGCGCGAAGATGAGCAAGGCGAACAAGCTGCGCACGGCGAATCTGGCGCGGGCGGCGGCGAGCCAGGGCCTCGGCGGCACGCAGACGGAGGGGACGGCGACGAGTCTGAGTGTGACGCCTTCGCAAGGTGAGCGCGACTTTGTATATGGGCGTTGATTGATTGCTGATTTGTGTTTCAGGTTTCGAGCTTACGAATCGCGCGGCGAGTGCACAGCGGGTGAAGGAGGCGAACGAGCGGTGGTTCGCCTCGGGCAGCTTCACGTTTGTGGGCCAAAAGGGCCAGTAATAGCATTAGTCTCTGTAGCTGGTCGTTGTAATCTATGTTCCATATAATGTGCTCCCACCGCATCACAGACAGCGAATGATATTGGTGGTGGTACAGGGATGAAGACTAGCATGCAAATGTAGGTGTATAAATTTTATATAAGTCAGGCATGTAATGTGAGATAGCTGGTAGTGGTGGTCTACGCTGCCGCACCGGGGTGTGCGGTCGCGACTGTCTCGCCTGTTACAGCGCTTTGGGAGACATCGATGAAGCCAGGCTTGTTCGGGTTGGCCATCTTGGTGCGCTTTGTTTGGTAATCCCGGATGGCAGAGCGGATGGCGTCCTCTGCGAGCACTGGGATATATGCGTCAGTTTAAAGTCGTCGAAACAAGCCGATGCTGTTACTCACTGGAGCAGTGGAGCTTGACGGGGGGCAGGCAGAGCTCTTTGGCGATCTCGGTGTTTTTGATCTTGCCTGCATCCTCGAGGGAGAGGCCCTTGACACGCTCGGTCATGTACGAGCTCGACGCGATAGCGCTGCCGCAGCCAAAGGTCTTGAACTTGACATCAGAGATGATGCCCTGCTCGTCGACGCGAATTTGGAGCTTCATGACGTCTCCGCAACTGTCCGACGGCGACCAGGTCGGTCAGCAGCCATTCAACAACATGGGAACGGGAGAGGGAGACTCACGCAGGTGCGCCTACGAGGCCTGTGCCGACGTCGGCGTCGTTCTTGTTGAGCGAGCCCACCTAGATGCGCTATCAGATAACGGAACTGCACTGCGTTCGAAGAAGCGTACATTTCTGGGAGACTCGTAGTGGGAGATGACCTTCTCGTGGTATGCGCGTGCGATGACAGGGCGCACTGCAGCGCCAGCGGGGCGAGTTGCCGCGTTGAGGACAGTCTTTGTGAGGGCTGAGCGGAGCATGGTTGTATGAATGGGAGTCGTTGGTGACAGAGGAGCGAATGGGAATATTTTCGACGAAATCGGATGAGTGGCGATAAATCGGCCGACACCGAAAGGGGCTCGCAGGCAACGTCACCTGCCGCGCCGCCACGGACAAGCATTCCGCAGGCAAGCATAAGCAGATTCGTCTATACCCGTGTCAATATCCGTTGGAGGGAATTAGTTAATTAATTGCAGCATTAATTACCATCAAATGCTACAAATATTGCAGAATAAATCAAAATGAACTGAAGATGCAGTGATGTTGTTTATTCCCAAAGCCTTTGCCAAACAAACGCCCACAAACGCTCCTGAACGACGACCCCGATCAGCCTCGCCCGCGTCGCCAAAATGTCGCGCCCGACCGTAGCAGACACCCTCCCCCCAACCGCGCGCGCCATCGCCCTCCTGTTGTCCTCCACGCCCACTGTGCAGGACGCGCAGCCGGGTGTGCTGCACCAGCTCCTCGAGTTCTCGCACCGCTACACCACGCAGGTCCTCTCCGACGCGCTTGTCTACTCCGAGTTTGCGGGACGCGCGGGCAAGGTCGAGATGGACGACGTCGTGCTCGCCGTGCAGGCGCGCGTCGGCTGGGAGTTCGGTGGGCGGATACCGAAAGAGGTGCGCCTGCGCCCGCCCATGTGATCGCCCCTAGCCCGCTAATGCTAATTCTAATCGTATCGCAGTACACGCTCTCGCTGGCGGCGACCACCAACTCCGTGCCGCTCCCCTCCGTGCCCGAGGTGTTCGGCATCCGCCTGCCGCCCGCCGCGGAGACGCTCACCGCCATCGACTTCGACCTCGTCCCCTCCAAGCCCCCGCCCGGCACCAAGCTCTACGACGAGGAGATCGAGGAGGTCGAGGAGTCCGAGTCCGAGGAGGAAGAGGACGAGGACGAGGACATGGAGCCCGCTGCGATCCCCCCCGCCGCGCCCACGCCCGCAGCGGCGCAGCGCCCGACGGTGGACATCGGCCCCGTGAGCGCGATGCAGACGCCCTCGGACATCGACATGATCGGCACGCCTGCGCCCGACGAGGGCAGCGACGCTGCCGAGGAGGAGGACGGGCTCTTCGCGGGCGGCGACGAGGAGGACGAGGACGATGAGGAGGGTTCGGGCGGCGACGACGCGATGGAGGAGGTGCAGCCCGCCAACGGCGCCGCGGGCGTCAAGCGGAAATTGGTAGAGGAGGAGGATTACGATTAATTACGCAGTAGTACATACAAGGGTCACGAGCGAGGTAGAGGGGGTGGGTACAATGAGCAATGGACATGTAGATTCTAACGCAGTGGTCGTAAATAATCCTCCGATTGTCAATAAATACCCAGTCAGGATAACGGGTGGCTACGCATTACACCCCGCCGGTAGTTTCCTGCGCTGCCGTGCCCGCGCGTGACGGCAACGTCGTTGCGCGTCTGCGGTACGGCGAGCCGCTGAAGGGGTCTGTGCTGTCGTCCCACAACTCCACGCGCTCGCGGGGAGGCGTGTGTACCAGAAGGAGATGCTGCAGAGTGGCAAGCAGATGAATGTACGTTCCCGGATGAGAGACGGAAAGGAAAGGGCATACCTGCGCAGGGGAGAGCCCAATCAAACTGACGGAGCTCGGCCTGTGCCGCAGGATAGGCGAACCGCTGGGCAGCGCAACGGGCACCTTGCGGCGCCCCAGGCTCCCAGCTGCGACGCCCAAGCCGCCCCCATTCCCATTCCTGACCGCCCTCTCCGCTTGCTCCCTGTCTTCAGAATCAATGCCTCCTGGACTATCCCTGGTCGATGGAAAACCGGCCTCGTAGTCGTCGTCATATTCGGGGTGCGAGGCGTTGGGCGGCGACCACGCGATGATGAACACCCCGAGGAATGTTGCGGCGCAGCCGTAGAGGAAGGTGACCATCTGATGGAATGTCGCGCGCTTGAAGTCCCCGTACAGCACCGCCGAGCCGATAATAGCGGACAGCGTGAAGAATACGAATTGGGTGGGAATCACCACCTTGCTGTCGAACCGCTTCAGCGCGCGGTTGAGGTAGCGGATTTGGCCAACACCCGTCAAGACGAGCACGGCCAGCAAAGGATATGTAATCCAGTCCGTGAAGATTTGAATCCACTGCAGAGTCAGCAGGGTGGAGATTCCTTTGGTGGACAGCACAGTAAAGCCACCTGTGATGGCCATGTTAGCGGAATGTTGTACCAATAGAATCTGCCAACTTACCGAAAATGGCGCACAATCCTACATCGACGAAAACGTATCGCCTTCCGAAGCTAGTCTCGCTAAGGGATGCGAGTATGAATGCGGCAGCGATATAGATGCATGTGAAGATGACGAAGGGGCGCTGCGAGATGGCTTCGAGCAGGCCGGCGGGGTCCAGACGGACGTCGGAGCTGTTGGAGGAGAAGACGACGGTGACTGCGCCCACGATGGCAATTAGAATGCCCAGGAGATCCATCTAGGGGGAGAAGTATCAAATTGCTGCACGGTGCCGCTCTGGGAGCACTCGCCTTATGAAACCGTTCGTGCAGCATCAGAGGGGCAAAAGCACAGTTGGCTATAAGAGCAAACTAGACGAGAACATTAGCCCAGTGGTCGTGCAGTCGTGAGCTAGGATGCCTTACCGTTCCGAGCGGTGCTACCACTGAAGCTGGGGCGAACGCATATGATATGAAATTGCCACATTCGCCTATTAATAGATTCAGTGAATTTTCGGCATGAGATTGATAGGCAATTCACCGATGTTCATTAGGAGAAATCCAAGCCACCTGTGAATAGATAAGCAAGTATGGCATTGCATATGGGATCGGCGCTCACCAAAGCTTTGACTTCAGATAGTCACCCTCATTTCCATGCTCTGGGGGGAGATCATTCTCGCCCTTCTTTCCGTTCTTGCCGTTCTGTTCTGCGAGAAGAGAGTCCACAACCTCGTCCACCGGGACTAGCACGTGCGTGACTTCGGCTGGCTCGGTATCCTCGTGCACTCCCATCAGGTTCGACTTTCTGCGCTTCCTAGAGCGTTTCGAGAAAGGGTTGAGGCGGGCCATAAATTCATTTTTGCCAGAGCCCGGCTGTGGCAAGGTCGTTTCTGAGCGGGAGAACAAGACGGCATCGCTCTCGTTGGGGGTGCTTGTACCATAACGATGAGCTGGTGGGTCTGAGTGAGAGTGCCGAAGGAGCGGCGCAGTCTCCAGTGGCGAGCTGCTTGCGTCCAGAGGCCACCGCGACGAAACGGCTGGGTGCGAGGGATGCCCAAGCTCGCTATCAGCATCTTCGTTATCACTCTGCGCGGCGCTGTTCTTCCGCGTCTCGAGCTCCTGTTCACGCGCCTGACGGGCCTTTTCCCTGTCCAGCCTGTTGTGGGCTAGTTTTTGGAAATTGAGTGCCAACGATATCAGGACATTACCGCAGATTGCAACGGTAATCCCGATCACGCTTCCTGAGGTCATGTCAGGGAAGCGGATACCTGTGTCGCCGCCAGTGGACCATGGGATAGGCCAGGGAGCGGCCGTCGAGGACGCCATGGACGTTGGGGAAAGAATGCACAGGACGGGTGCACTGCAGGCACAACGAGCGAAGCGAAATCAGGACAAACTGAATAGCAGACCGAGATGCCTGCGGCCCGCTGATGTGCGCGTTTCCCACGCATCCTCTCATATGGGTCCGAGGGCTTGACGAGTGCTTTCCACGTTCGTCTTCCTCAGTTGCCAGTATGCGCGCCCGACACACAGCACATTCGCTCCCCGCATTTCCCGTTTACTCCGCAGCGTTTCTGTCGGATAATGAGCTAGTTCTGGGAGGTGGTGGAGGTGCATCAAGAAGTGGTATCAAGAACAAATTGGTGCGCACGCTGAATTCCTTTTATACGCGCCGGGTTACTTATGGTCGGGGTATACAGCGATTTTACCGCGTCAACGACCCCACAAAAATTGACTTGATCGATGAGCATGAGTTAGAGAAGGGTGAAGACGCGCCCATGAGCATGGCTGCTTATCCTGACGTGAGCCCTCTTGCCTTCTACGTCATGCAATCATTCTAAATTGGCGCACAGAGCAAACAACTAGTCTGTGGAATAAACAGCACGGAGGATAAGCTCATTGCAGGACAGAATGAGAACTGCCGCGTGTTTGGCGTGACTGACGACAAGTGCGTTGATTAATTCCTGCTCGGGTCACTATGTCTAACCAGGGATTAGGCTCGTATTGGTCCAGACGCGTGGAACATTGACAATAGCTCCTGAAACAGACGACTACCAGGTAAGACAGCTCGGTTGGACCGACCACTGTGCCCATTGGCTGATATCGTGCACAGAAAGTCACGGCATTGTCTCCCAATGGCGATTTCCTGGCGGTTGCAGGCAGCCAAGATGTATGTTTCCATGCCATTGGCTCAAAACCCTGATCTAAATTCTCCATGTCAGCTGTCACTTTTGGTCTACCCTTCACTTGCCCTCGCAGGAGCTGCTATCCACACAGAACACGAGCTTTATGATGCAACCTTTTCCAAGACAGATGTAAGTGCCATTGTCACGGCCACCTTTCACTGATCCTAAATTCTACGCCAGCTTGTAGCTTTGACAACTCGGAATTTGTTGGTCTATGCTCTCCCTGCGGTGGACAGTGATAAAGAAAAATCCAACACATCGGAGCTGAAACTTCGACAAACGGTTCACCTCCCCAAACTACCGAATGGAGTGGAGGGTGCCTCTTTCCGTGCCGCTAGGTAAGATTGGCCTTCTCCGTCTACTTGCTCCAAGCAAAGACTGACATCATTTGCCAGATTTCATCCTCAAATAGCCACCACGGTGTACACGATAGTTAACACGAATCCACCACGAACGCGGCAGAAATCCTCTTCAAAGCCATCCTTCGTCGTTAAGTGGAACATTGTTCCCGGCAAGGAGGAATCTGAGTCCACTTGGGAAGTGGCGAAAATTCGTAAAGTGGGAGACAAGAGCATCACTTGTTTCGATATTAGGTATTCGCCATTCATTAATAGACCGATGCATATAACTGACAAGTTGACCAACAGTTCTGATGGCCGGTTCCTCGCATTTGGATCCTCTGATTACACAATTGGAATGCTTGACTCGACCACACTAGCTGTATGTCTAGACATTGTTGTGGCTTATGGCAAAACTGACTTAGTTTTGTTAGCCTCTGGTGACAATCTTGAAAGCACATGAATTCCCTCCCACTACTCTCCGCTTCAACCCAGGGTCTACACTTCTTGTTTCTGGGAGTGCGGATAACAGTATAAGAGTTATCAGAGTCCCGACTGCGCTCGGTGGACAAAGTACGTCGCCTGTATTGTATTCATGCCCTCCTTCTGATCGCAAAAATTGTTTAGCTTGGACGAATCTGTTCGTCATGTTATTGACTCTGCTTGCAATCTTGTTCGCCATTGCTTATCAAATAGCACGGTGACATCACACGCATTGGTGGCCGCGGTTTTGTTCCTAGATATTCTTATTATTTGCCACAGTACGACTAATGTATGCTCCTCCGTTGACGTGCCCTATGGATTGATTTGGCTGGGAAATGCCCTGTGATGCTAATTATAATGCACACTATGAATTCCCAAAATGAAGTCTCCAATAGTGCAAGTCATTTCGATACAGCTTGGATTTCTGACGATTCAGCAGCGCCGCAACTACAATGGCCAATATAAACCATATCAACAAGTATCATAAAAATAACTGCATTGAGTATGCATCCTCCCCGTCGTCGTCTGTGCTGTTTGTTTTGCCTCAGAGCTTAGCGGCAGCGAGTAAGGATACTCACAGTGACCAGGTTTGATGCCAGTATCGGTGAAACCCAGCGCGTCTCGGTACAATGCGACGGCCGCACGGTTTGACTTCCTGACATTCAGCGAAACATACTTGACGCGGTATATTGCACTCATGGCCTGCCCTTTGAAACACACCTCCCTCATTAGCAGTGAAGAGCTCACGTGAAGGCTAGGTATACCTGATTGCAACACTAATTTCTGAGCAAGGCCAAGGCGTCGATATGACCTGTGTACAGAAATGGACTTGATATGCCCATGAGGATGCCCGTCCCTATCAGCACCATCCTTTCTAAGAGGGATGGCTGTTCAATTATAACGATGTCGACGGGGTGCTCTGACCTACATGTTTGCGAGAATATACCCGACAATACGATGTCCGTCTTCGGCGACAAATGTCAGAGACGGCCAAGTCAACAACTGTTGCAAGTCTATCATTCAAACGTCAGTTTGATGATAATAATGAACGATTACAATGTGCCTACAGATTTGTAATTTATTATTTTCGGGAAGAGTCTGCAGGTTGCATGCTTGCATTCCAAGGAGATCATCTGGCTAGTCGTTGGTCAACGTCTTCGTTACATTCTATAGAAAGCTCGTAACTTACTCGGGCTAATCTTATGCTCATGTCTTGCACGATGGAGATCGACGATGATCATCAATGACATGGACAGATAAGCTCACAGTCATAGTGACTCATTTTGCCCCAAACAGACCGAAAATCATTTCGACTGGCTCCGAAACACCCATGGCTGGAGAGTCTCTCAGCATGATCCGACAAATGCAAGATTCTGCAGATTCACGGTACCTGATACACTGAAGGTAGTGTCATTTCAGCCACTATACCAGGCACAAGTTCAACGTTCTGGAATACGAAGCGTAAAAAGAACGTTGTTCAACCTCGTGGCCTTGAGGCATACATGCAGCATACGAACGATATCTGACAGTGATTTTTGTGGCCGGTGTGGGTGCACCGCTAGCGCTGTTGATGGGCTCTAGGTAGGTGGCGGGCGAGCCTGGGACAGCATGGAGTTTGCGTTTTGCGGCCTTGCTGAAATTCACCCGGCAAGCCAAACAAGCAGCCTTGAGCCAAGCAGTATGATTGCGCACGCGCAGTTGAACTTGCTCAACAAGTTTCAGCATGCAAGCTCAAAGAAGAATCCAGGGTCCGTTCACCCCTCGTGACTTATAGCTCCTTGATGATTCCGCGGGGCTTGAAGCTTTAATATAAGGCCTAGGCTGGTTGCAGGATGTTCAGCCCAGATCGATCAAGGAGCGATGATGGGAGCAGGAGATTGTGAAATATTGCGTCGGCAGAGGCACCCCTGAGATGTAACTTTTTGACTGCAAAACTTGTTCGGAGAGACCATGGGACGGACTGCACGCCAAATTATGTGCGAATGGAGTGATTGCGATATGGGGGGAACTCGACAGACATGAGTTGCCCAAAACACAAAGATCACGACCTATGGTCAATTCGATGTGAAGCATAAGCAGATTACATAGTCAGGGATTCACATTGGTGAAGAGAACTGTGATGCATTGGAACTAAGTGAGACATGTGCCAGATTTTTATCAAGATTACACACCAAATCCTACATGGAGAATCTAGCGGCCCATCTGTCTCATTCTGTCAGGGTGCATTCCTCCTGGCCCGGGATTTACCGGCGGGGTTCCAGACGATGGAATAGGTGGCAATCCGCTGCCGAAACCGGGGGGAGGACCTGGCTGGCCTGGTGGACCTTGGCCAGGCGGGAAATTGCCAGGGAAGGGAGGCAGGCTGGCATTAGGCCCGTTCGGTGGGAATGGAGGAGGACCTAGCAGGTACCATAAACTTAATAAGCAGCCATTGTCGCGTTTTATTCGATATCACTTACCGCCGGGGAAGCCTCCAGGAGCCGCCATGCCGTTAGGTGGGAATGGAGGCGCGCCAGGGCCAGGAGGGAAGGGAGGGCGAGCTGTAGTAGGGCTGACATTAGGGAAAGTGTGAATATAAGCGTCATGAGTACTTGCCTCCACCAAACCCTGGTGGTGGGCCACCAAAACCGGGCGGGGGTGGACCTCCGAAGCCGGGAGGTGGCATGCCAAAGCTTGGTGGAGGGCCGGGAGGGAACGCTCCAAAACCTCCTCCAAACCCTCCAGGTGGTGGTCCCCCTCCAGACTCGTACGCTGACGTGATCTGGTCGATTATGCTCTGCGCCTTGTCGTGACCAAGGGCTATGAACAGTCATCGGTCATTCACACAATTCTCGAATAAACAAGTCATTCTCACATGCGTAGTAGTCTCGGACATTTGACAGGTGATTGCGACCACTGTTGTGCGCTTTTCTCACTGAAAATGCATTGCTCGATCAGTCAATGTCGCCCTACAATACTGCTTGAAATACTCACCTGAAGTCGAGTCGTGGGTCAAGAATACATCACAATAGTCGCAATAATGTTTCTAGTCGAATAAGAAGTTAATTGACGCAGGAACAATAGGCAGCAAACGACTCGACTCACAGGCATGGTGGTGGTAAGTCAAACGATAGACGCGCAGCGGAGTTTGAAAGTGACCTCGCGAGGAAGGAAGGATCATCACACAGAGCGTTTTGACCTTTTCCTCGATTTGTTTTATGGACCCATCATCTGGCATCCAGGAGCCTTTCGATCTCATTCGGTTATCACTATCGGAGCGTGTATTCGTAAAACTGAGGGGAGATCGCGAACTTACTGGCGTTTTACATGTGCGTTCGCGTGCTTAACGCTCGAACGTCGATTAACGCGTAACACATATCATAGGCGTACGACGGACATATGAACCTCATTCTCAGTGATGTAGAGGAAACTATTATGATAGTGGACGTTCCGGAAGGTGCCTCCTCTGCGCAGGGCACTGTGAATGTATGTGCCGCCCTTTTAATTAGTATTAACTGCTCCTCACCAGGCCATAGGTTGCTAAAAGAAAGATGGAGATGCTCTTTGTACGAGGAGATGGAGTAATATTGGTGAGTAGTCTCTGCGCATATAACTTGCGAAAGAGAATGTCGAACTTGATGCAGGAACTCTTTATGAATAGGTATCCCCGCCGTCAAGGACATAAACTGGTTGCACCAGATCGAATCCAATGTGTTTTATCAATCCTGATAGAATATCAATATATTTCTCAGCAATACGTGTGCCCCCATATGCAATTAGGCATTTATCAAGCACGACAAATAAGGTATCAGTAACAATCAGAAGCAGGCATAAGTACGCAATTAACATCGACGAATCCCGAATCGTAGGCAAAATGTCAAGTATCAACGCCCCCCGATCCCCGAGGCCTGACGACTTATGCTTGCCTCGATGCCATCATCCACTACTGCGTTGGTACCTTTCCAAGGTGAGGTCATGCCAGATGAAACTTCAATAGGCGTTCGGGATGCCGGTGGTTGAAAAACGGGCGAGTCTGCAAAGTCATCATCTGGCTCTGGGGCAACCGCATCTGCAGGCCATGTATCGGGATCCCTCAACCATCCGGCATGTATTATCTTGATCTTTAAGAGTGAAACAGGTGAGCGATAGCGCGCACGGGATGCTGTAGACAACACGCACCACGAGAGTCATCGGAAGCCGGCGTTTAAGCCTCCCACCAGTCACTAGTCCCTTCCAAACCCTCTCCACTCCTGATTTCCAAACCTCCTCATTTGTTGCAGCCCCTGGTATACTCAGCAGCTGCTCTAATCTTTGTCGTGACGTCGATGGGACAGGAGGTGGAGAGCTTGCGCTTGTTTTTGCAAGCCATATTTGCCTGCGTGCAGCGTAATGTGAAGGGCCCGGAGGTGGGAGAGATGCTCCAGCAATTCTGCGCTCGAATGCAGATAGGGAAAGGTCAGTGATCGGGGGTTGGGAGCATGCCAGTGGTGGCGGATTTGTTGGCTGGTCAAGATCTGATTGTGTGGATCGCTCGGGACCTGGCAATGAGGTTAGGTCGTGTGGAATGTCGATAGAAGTGTCTGTAGTTATCATCAAGACCAGAATGCGATTTGAGGTTTTTTGATTCTTGGATCGACGCCTTTCTGACGCTGACGTAAGCTGTCGTTCTGGCAGCGGAAGGGGAAACAAGGGCCGGAGGTGCAACCTTGAAAACCACTCTTCTGCCCTCCATCTTCATCATGATATACAAACATCACTCGCCCGCCGTGTCGACAACATCTCTCTCCGATGATAACGAAGAAGACGACGCCAACGCATCCACCTTCTTTGGCACCCTCGTTGTTTCGCCGGCTCAGTGGTCTCGGCAGAGCCGTCCTGCCCTATTACCCCAGTTCCGGTCCCATTCTCCAATGTCCAACCTACCCCCCGAGATCCTTATCCACATTCTAAAACATCTTCACTCTCCCCGAGATCTCTACAATGCGCTTCGCGTATCGCATTCTTGGTGCGAATGTTCAGTCGAGCTGCTATGGCATCGGCCGAGCTTGACTAAGGTGCCAACCCTGGTCAAGATGATGCAGGTTCTCAGTCGCAGAGATCAAACCTTCACATACGCACGCTTTATTCGCCGATTGAACTTCCTGTTCCTCGGCAGCGACCTCACTGACTCTCTATTTTCACGCCTCGCCCAATGCGATAGACTAGAGCGTTTGACCCTTGTCAACTGTGCCGCCATTTCCGAAGAGCCGCTGGCACGCGTGCTTCCTCGTCTTTCCAATCTTGTCGCGATCGATCTTACTGGCGTGGCGGAGTGTACGGATAAGGCGATTGTGGGCTTGGCCAACGCTGCCAGGCGCTTACAGGGCATCAATTTGGCTGGTTGCAAGAAGGTGTCAGATGTTGGGATAATGGCTCTAGCCAGAAACTGTCCCCTCCTTCGACGCGTCAAACTCAGCAACGTAGAATTGATCACCGATGACCCAGTCTCCGCCTTGGCCGAACAGTGCCCTCTTCTCCTAGAAATAGACCTCAATCACTGCAAACTCATCACCGATAGGTCTGTGCGCTCCATATGGCTTCACTCGTCGCACATGCGCGAGATGCGATTAGCACACTGCGTTAATTTAACAGACGCAGCATTCCCCGCCCCTCCTCGAGATACCGCGCATAACATCACCAACGATCCTTTCCCTGCATCATCCACCAAGCTTGCTGAAGACCTTCCCCCTCTGGTGCTACACAAACAATTCGATCATCTACGAATGTTGGATCTCACCGCATGTGATCTTATCACGGATGACGCGGTTGAAGGCATCATTGCTTATTCCCCCAAGATTCGCAACATCGTCTTCTCTAAATGTACCAAGTTGACAGATAGATCGGTGGAAAATATATGCAAGTTGGGCAAGCACTTGCATTATCTGCATCTAGGACATACTGCACGCATCACCGACCGTTCGGTCAAGACATTAGCCCGGTGCTGCACGAGACTTCGATATGTGGACTTCGCAAGTGGGTACCCCCGCAGCTGCATGACCTTGCCTTTGTCTAATTATATATCAGATTGTGTATTATTGACAGATATGTCTGTGCACGAGCTTTGTGGTCTGCACAAGCTGCGTCGTATCGGGCTTGTACGAGTGAACAACTTAACGGACGAGGCCGTTTATTCACTAGCGGAGCGTGCTTCTACTTTGGAACGAATCCACTTGTCCTATTGCGACCAGATCACCGTGATGGCCATCCATTACTTATTGGACAGGTTGCACAAGGTTACCCATCTAAGCCTCACCGGTATCCCTGCCTTCCGCCAAACAGAACTCCAACAGTTCTGTCGACCTCCACCATCGGTAATATCTATCTTGCCCTCCAGTAAACCACAACTAATATGATGTGTTTAACAGGACTTCAACCTCAGCCAAAGATCTGCTTTCTGTGTATATTCCGGAAAGGGGGTGTCGGAGCTCAGAGCATATCTCACAGACCTTGTGAATACGATGACTCAGGATATGAATCCTGATGATGACACGGAGTACGACGATGATTATGATGATATGGGTGAGACTACGCCGGATGCGGAGATGGAGACGGGAAATGAAGAGGATGACGAAGATTTCGAACGCACTCCTGTCCACCCCAATCGACCCACTTCACACACCAACTTCGTATCGAACTCAAACCTTGCTAGTTTTCAAACCCGCTCCACGCCCACACAGCCTAATCCCACCTTCCTCCAGCAACCCGATTCTACAATGCACCGTGACCGGACAATAAGACCCTTACCCACCACTAGCCGGTCCAGCACACTGGCCAGTTCATCTACAGCAGTCCCTACTACCCGTCGCGCTGCAACTCGGGCATTCGGGCAGCAGCCCGTTGTCGAGACGTCCAATTCGCCGACTCCTAGCGATGTTGCTTCGAACCGTAGCACCGGAACCAACCAGTCAAATGGCGTGTTCTTCCGCACATACCAGGAAGCCGCTTCGGCTTCACGAAGCAATGGAGCCCTGACCCCAGAGCTTAATTTTGCGGAAATAGGTCACGGAAGGGGCGCAGATAACGGCACAAGTGGTCAGGTCAACTTTCTATCCCCTGCAAGGGCGATGGAGGCGCCTCAATCATTCAATGCGATTGCTGGGCCTTCTGTCCGGAGCTCAAACCATGGAATGCACCCTCCGAGAGCGCCAGTCGAAGAAGACCGGTATACGCCTATGGATACTTCGCCCGATGTTACGCCCTCCAATACCAGTGGGTCTGTTGCATGGCCACAGCTGAGAGGTAGTACAGAGGCCATATCACAACCTACATCATCTACGGCGCGAGAACTACACGATTCGGTGCATTCTGCACTTGCCATTCCCGCTCATGAGGGTCGAGACACGGGAGAGGGTCGTGGGAGGCGCGTGAAGCGCAGCTTGCGGAACACAATCAATGCAGCAGAGACTTTCTTCTTCGGGCGAGGCGGTACAAGCAGCGCGGCACAGGATGAGAATACGGGGTGGAATAGCGGCACGGACAGTAGGCCTCCGAGGCGTTGAATCTCTATTGTTAATGCATCCAGGCGGGTTCGTCGAATAATGCGGATTGTATGAAAGGAATCATTTTGTTTCTTTATTTTTTTGGTACTTCCAACTTGTATGTAGAAGTCATTGGCTGCTTCAGCCATGTACTTTGGTACTTGTAACTTGTATGTAGAAGTAGTTGGCTGTTTCAGTAAGTTTTAATGGATGATTACATCTTGAATGGTATAGCAAGCCTCCCCTAAAGCCTAGGCGGTGTCAGTGGGACTTCAGCTTCAGTGCAACTTACAGCTCACCGCCTTGACGATTTGTCCAGTGAATAACTAGCTAGAATTCGGACTGAGTGATCTTCTCCTGCCTTCTGAGCTATGTAGAATTCTATGTCTTCCTTGTGACTTTTATGTTGCCTCACGATGAACTTCACGACCATGGCTGTGAGCTGGCAGGGGAAAATTACACCTCCACTGTTCTAGCGTAGCAACAGAAAGCTAATTAATATCCGCTTGACACCCCGGCCGGGCCTGCAGGCAGCTATCTAATCTCGTTACTTCGGCTATCCTGGAAATCTGGCTTCATCGTACAGCTTGATGGGCTCGTGATTGCAAAACATGCCTGCCCGCATCCTCCAGATACTTTTGAGTCTCTACTCCGTCACCTGGTCACCACGGCATGTTGATGCTCTTTTCGATTGATCTAGGCGAATCAGCCTCATCTCTTATTACATTTCCGATCTAGTTGCGCGTGCGCGTGCGCCTGTGATTCATGCATAAGGTGCATGGATCACTGCTTCGACACGTGGTAGCCCCAAGCATAGCTCAGCGATCCCTGGCGATGGCGCACAGATGATCAAGGTGCATCCAAGCGTGATGTACCTGTAAATCGATGCTTAAATACTGCAGGAACTTAGCTGGTCGAGCCAGACTTTGACCTCAACCAACTTGCATTGAAATTTCTACTTATGGAAGGATCTATCGACCCCCATGCCGCCACTATGGCTAGGCGAAGTGCTATGTAGGTCACGCATACGTCAAGATTATCGTCAGCTCTCAAGCGTCTTCGCTAGCGATATCCATCTAAACGAATTGATTCGTAAGTGTCTTCGATAGCTGCACATACCCATGCTGACTATGTTTATAGATGAAATATCTGGCCTACTGAAGAATGAGACCCATCATGTCATACGAATTGAAGAGCTAAGCACGGACTTGCAAGCATTCAAGAGCGCATACTCTGCCGAAGCCAGAGTGTAAGTGTGCACGCTTCGATTAACGATACATCGTATCTGATGTATGTTGCTTCAGGAAACGCGAACTAGAAGAGGAATACACAAAGATGAAACTAGAGTCAGAAGCTTATAAGCGTGACCTAGAGGCTCAGATCTCTGTCTTAAGGGTAATCATTGCCCTTCCTCGATGATGCATATGATTGGCTCATCAATTCCAGGGATCTATCGAACGACGTGTTGTGTGTCTCATAGATGGTGACGGTGCCATCTTCTCGCCCGAGCTCATCGCGCAAGGACACGACGGCGGGCTGCTGGCTGCCAAGATGTTGACAGAGTCGGTCCGCCAGGATTTCTACAAGTATCAGTTGGACCAATATCATCTCTACGTCTATGTCTTTTACAATAAACGAGGTCTAGTCGACGCTATTGGACGAGCAGGACATTGGATCGCAAAGCAGAAGTTCGACGAGTTTACTTTTGGGTTCAATCAAGCGGCAGAAAGATTCATGATGGTTGACGTTGGTACCGGCAAAGAGCAGGCAGATGCAAAGATTAAAGGCGAGTTACTGTTGTTAATTTCCCTAGTCTCGCTCAGCTGATGCCATCTACCTATAGTGCACTTGGAAGATAATATCCGCTTGCCCCAAACGTCGAAGATACTTTTCGCGGGTAAGTCCGTGAGAACCCCCCGCAATAAACCAGAGTTAATCATCATTCCAGGATGTCACGATAATGGCTATGCGACCAGTCTTCGTTCACTTATTACCGCCGGATTTCAAGATAAATTGATTCTACTTCGCGGGTACACAGAATCGGCAGCTGGCATCGACGAACTCGGCCTACCGACGCTGACTGTGCCAAACCTTTTCCTCCAAAACAAATTAGTGTCTAACACGCAGAATGGCCCTAATCCAGGTGGCAGGCATGGTCGCACACGCTCAGCATCATTCGTAGATTGCATGTCCCAGGCGCCGCGAGCCCTGACGCCCCTGCCGCCTTCCTCTCTGCATAATATATGCACCCCAGGCTTGGAAAATCCCAAGCCAAAGAGTCAGACCGACCTGCCAGTTCTAAGCGGTGTCTCGCCAGCCGTAAGTATAATAGATAAAGCGGAGGATCCATTGCCTGAACCTGCGGCACCTGCGCCTCGTCCCTGGGCTTCTCCCAGCTATAAATCTGCCTTGAAGACAGCTCATGTGGTGAGCGCAAAGGCTGCGCGGAGTAGGCCGGTCACGCCGGAGCTCGACGCAGCCGGGAGCAGTGCATCAAGTGACACAAGTGACGAAGTACCCGAACCTCGCGTTTCCCAATCTCTGACGAGGTCTAGACACGTCAATCCAAATATCGTTGAGTGTTCTCTATCTGTGAGCCTAACTGCCGTATTGCCGCTGATATCGATGTCATCTCCAGCCTCTTTCGAAGCACAAACCTCCCCCGTGCACATTATTCTACATCGCGAACTGCAAGCATGGTGCCGAATGTAAATACAGTCATGAGTACATTCTTCAAGAGGAGCATTACGAGACTATTCGAGAGAATGCTAAAAAGGCGCCTTGTCCTGCGAAGAACAGAAGTAAAAAACATGACATGTCCCTCCATCTGTGGCGCTAACCTTCCTTTTTTTCAGATGAAGCGTGCGCGTTTGGGGAAAACTGTTGCTATGGTCATGTCTGTCCCTCGACTACCAAGTGTCATTTCAACGCACAAGGAAGATGCAAGTTCAGAGGAGGTGAGGATATTTCTGCTCTGAGAGTGACATGGGGATGATTGATATTGGTGTGGAGTAGCTGGTATGCATAGGGACGCTTCGAAACCCTGAACACGCAGATGTCATTTCCCGTATGTATTGGAGGAACAAAAGCGACCCATGTACTACTAAATATGCCACATTTTCGACTCCGATCAATTGCGCGGAGTGCAAAATCGGCATATCGCGGACTTTGATGAAGTTGTATCCCACCGTATCCCAATGCTCCCCGCTGATCCAGTCGCCGTCTGTCGTCTTAACTCTGATCGAACATTCTCCATTATGACGGCGGATATAACCGCGCCAACTTTGTCCTTGTTAGTCGACGCCATTCCGCGGTTTGTGAATTCGCGCCCATGCAGCTCGCGATCCATCCAGACACACAATCTCCGAGAATCTAGCCTGTTGTATCGACCCACATACATCATGCATCGTGCCTTGGTCTTTAACAATCAACTTCTCTCTTGCCTGTCCCCTCTTTCATTCTTGCACCTTTGTTGATTCCCGCTACTCAAAACACTCTAATTATACTCAAGCCCTCCGCCCGTTGCATTAAATGTCCCTGCCATCGGCCTCGGAGAGCACTCAACAGCTTTGGTTAGTCAATCGTTGACTGCGCTCCGTACTTCTCTTACTCACCGGGCCTGGATATTGCAGGGACGACACACTGACAAGGCTGTTAAGTTTGTGACGTGACAGCTCCTGTGCGGAATTTCAATTGACAGAGTCTAGATCTTTCCACCTCGACTATAAAACGTAACTCAGAGCTCGAGAACAGGGTTGCCGAGCTCGAGGTGGAGTTGGCGGTCTGGAAGCAAGCTCACGCGACTGCTCTGGATTCTTCAGAGCGTCAAGTAAATGCGCATAACGTGCAGCTATCAACCCTTAATCGCCAGTTGTCTTCGTTAGGATCCTTTAAGGTCTTTTATTTGCCGCTCGCCAATCATGCCGTGCTCATCGCTGATGTTTAGAATCAAAACCCGCTCATTTTATGTGTGCTTGACGGAGATGACAATATCTTCACAGAGACCCTCCTTAGAATGGGGCAGCAGGGCGGTCGGCAGGCCGCGCAGCAAATTACAAAAGGCATTGCGGAATACCTGTCGGACGAAGACATCCAAGTATTTGGTCGCGGTCTGTCCTTCTGGGTGACCGTCTACTTCAACAAAACAGGGCTTTTAAATGCCCTCGCCAGTCACGATATCTGCACACCGGAGCAATTCGAGTCTTTCTGCGTCGGTTTTAGCCAGGCCAGCCCTCGGTTCCTCATGATTGATGTCGGGTACGGCAAGGATGCTGTCGAGTTCAAAATCAGAGGTCGGTCGTCGTTATCTTGGTCTTTATACCTCTGTTTTCTAAACATGTTTAGAATATATCCAGACTTTCGCTCGATTCCCTCAGACGCTCAGGATGTTTTTCTGTGGTGAGCCACTCGCTCTTGTACCCCGTCGAACTTCCCTCATTCCCCGCCAGGCGGGAACGACACCGGTTATTCATCGACCATGAGCCTACTAGAGAGTGAACAGCTGCTCGGGAAATTAGTAATTCTTGAAGGCTACGAGGACATCAACAGCGAGCTGCATAAGCTCTGTCTTCCGTCTCTCAAACTGGATGGGTTGTTCTTGGCGCAGAAGCCGGCTTATTTCCCACTCAAGCTTACGCCGTTGGCAATGCCTGGATCGACGTCGGTCACGACCAATGGAGGACTCATGAGCCCTCGCTCACCATCCAATAGTTCGTCCATTGGCGAGACCAGGCTGATTGATCCGTCGCTTGTGAGAATTGCCTCAATAAATCCGCCGAGATTCGCTAAAGCCGTCTTCATCCAGCCGCTTCATAAACAAAACCCCCCACCTTGCAACGAATACTATCTAATGTCATGCTTTAAAGGCGTACGTCTTAAATGATTGTGTGGCAGGGCGACACTAATTTCAAGGACAGGCGGCGTGCAAATATTCACACAAGTACGAACTTACTGCTGAGCAACGCGCAGTGCTCGCGAATAATGCGAAGAAAGCCCCTTGCAATTTCCTGAAGAATGGTGAGCAATCTCGCGCCCATCTAATCAGACGATGCTCATGCATCCTGGCAGGGCTTCAATGCCCGTACGCAGAAAAATGTTGCTGGGGACATGCTTGTCCAAATGGCCCCAAATGCTTCCGTAAGTAATGTTTGCTTTCCTCGCCAGTAATGACTGACCGACTGGCGCTTTGCAGACCTGAGCAAGGGGAAATGCTGGTTCAAAGGAGGTGGGTTGCTTTTCTTTCCCGACTCAGCATTCGAGCTTACAGGCCGCCAGAGGCTATGCATCCGGGCTCGCCTACCCCGTCGTCGCCAAGTCAAACGTCCTCCTGAAACGACCCCCTGCTGATCTGCCCAATATTTATCTTGAACAAGCTTCTCGCATTTATGTCTTTCGGCGTGTACTAGCACTGTCGTTGACACCTTATGTATTCTCCAAAGCAATGTATGTAAAATATGTGCTACCAATGTGTGAATATTTCCCTACTACGCCTAATGTCAGAATTGGCGCAGGCCAGGGAATGGATGCCGTGCAAATACTTAAATTTGGTGTAGACGGGGGCAAACTGAATATCGGCAATTCCCTTGGGGTGTGAAATTCATAAATCACCCGCGGCTGAGCGCTGAACAGGGTCCTACAGGGTCTGAGCTGTTTCTTGTAGTTCTCTTTGTTCTTGACAACCTCAATCAACCACCACAATGTCTGCCCCAGTTAGAGTCACTCAGTCATTCATTTGGCACCAGCGCGCTTACCTTCGACGTTTCTAGACCGAAGATCACGACGATCTCAAGCCTTCGAGCACTCCAGGTACGCGACTTTGTCCTATGTTCGTAGAATTCCACAGTTAATTCTCGCCCGATTACAAAGGATACAAGCCTGCGGCAGCGAAGAGTGCATCTGAGTACGCCCAGGTAGTTGTGAAGCTCTCGATCTATGCGCACAGGCTGATATATCGATGTAGCTTGACGCTGAGGACGAGAGTCTGGCTCGTTGGAAAGCTAGCCTTGGTTTAAATGGAGCTATCGCTGCAGACACCTCCGGCCCAAAAGTTTGTTTCAAGGACATCTACGATGCTCATTCACTAATACCGCTCGACTGGCCAGATCACTGTCCTGACTTTGGAACTTACATCACCAACCTTGCCTGCCAACAAGAAGCTCACATTCGACATTGCAAATAAGCAGACAGCGAGCGACGTGTTTACTATCAAGGAGGGTGTAGAGTACAAGTCAGTGCCTTGATTTGGGTTCAAAAGGAATGTGCTCAACAAAACTTATGCGACAGCGTTACAATCACCTTCAAAGTCAACCACTCTATTATTTCGGTGAGCGAGATATACTGTCGTTCGGCATCGCACGGGCTCACTTAGGCACATAGGGTGTCCGGTACATCCAAGTAGTGAAGCGTAGCGGTATCAGAGGTGCGCACGAACCCCATCGTCCTTACAGCCACTCGGTCTCACGCTAATGTACATGTCAGTGGACAAACTCGAGCAGATGCTTGGTAGCTATGGTCCAACCTCCGACGGCAAGCCGTACACAAAGGTCTTTGATCCCGAAGAGAGCCCTTCTGGTATGCTCGCTCGGTCTGGCACGTACAATGTTAGGAGTCGTGTCTCGGACGATGATGGCGAGGTATATGCAGGTGAGTGTGCCTTACGTACTGGTGGCTCTGGTTAGTTATATTCTCATTCTATCAGACTGGACCTGGTCTTTCAAGCTGGCCAAAGAATGGTAAAGGAATAGCGATGATCATCATTTGTACAGTTACAACTTACTTGGATGGATTTATGTTGTATTACCCCGCTCACTCTTCTATGTGACCTCATGTATGCTTTGTTGTAACATGGGCATTTTACCATACCTATTTCTTGCCTTACGATGAGCAAGAACGCTATCAGCCCGCCACAGCCTGAGATGTTTGAGCGCGGCAGCGTGACCTGGCGCGTCGACTCAGCGCGTCAACCATGAACCGTTTTCTCCAAACACGTAGCTGCCACCACTTTGCACGCTATAGTGCAAGGCCATATGCTTCCGCAAGGCCTGCTTTGCTCTCCCTGCGCACGCTGATCACACAGGCGAAATCCGCTCATCTATCGCACCCACCAAAATCTGCCAATGAGCAAACTGCGAACCTCACTGCCATCATCCCAGCAAAAACATGGGTCGACCGACTTCCTGTGAAGGCGCGGCCGTACATGTATCTGACGCGGATAGACAAACCCATTGGGACGCTGCTCCTGTTCTATCCTTGTGGTATGTTCTTGCAAAGCCAAGAGCGAGACTGCTGAACGAATTGCGCACTAGCGTGGTCGATCACAATGGCATCTTACGCGCTGAAGCTTCCATATACCACGCCCCTGACATATATTAGTCTCTTTGGAATCGGCGCACTGGTCATGCGAGGGGCTGGGTGTACTATCAACGATCTTTGGGATAGGAATTTGGATAAGGCCGTTGGTGCGTGTATACCGCGCTTGCGGATATGCACATTGTCTAATTCTTCGCACCAGAAAGAACGAAGGACAGACCATTAGCTAGAGGGGATATAAACACAACTCAAGCCATCGCGTTCCTTGGCACGCAACTCACAGTGGGCCTTGGTGTCTTATTGCAGTTGAACTGGTACAGGTACGGGATTCTCCCCCTTGCACTGTGTGTCCCTCCAGCCACTCAATACCGCGTGTTTAGTATCCTCCTGGGAGCATCCTCTCTATCAGTAGTGACAATATACCCCCTCATGAAGAGGGTGACGCACTGGCCACAAGCAGTATTAGGTATGCACCGTCATCTATCCTGCTCCATATATCCTTACATTTGCCTTCCAATAGGCCTCGCATTCAATTGGGGTGCACTACTCGGATGGTCTGCAGTTGCTGGTCAAGTCGAATGGGGCGTATGTCTCCCCCTGTACGCCGGTGGTGTTTGTTGGACCCTGGTATATGACAGTATATATGCCCACCAGGTTCGTTAACTGTCTTTTCAAATATCGACTCTTGCTTATAAAGGTACCACAGGATAAATTAGACGACGTGAATGTAGGGATCCGCTCTACCGCGTTGCTCTTCGGCGCTCACTCGAGATCCATTCTTTCTGGACTTTCTTTATCGAGCATGTCTCTGATTTCATACGCGGGTTATCTCAACGCGCATGGTACACCTTTCTACCTGGGTGTTGGACTAGCCTCTGCCCAATTAGCCCGAGTACTTTATCAGACAGACTTCGACGACCGTCAGAGTTGTTGGAAGGGCTTCGTTGGGTGCGGTTGGTCCGGTTTCTGGATCTGGATGGGAGCACTAGGAGATTTCATTCTGATGGCTTCCTCTTCATGATGATAATCTGACAACAATATTCATTATGGTGCATTAAATTGAACGTGAAAGGATGGAGCAGGGCGTGCAGCGTAGATACAAAGTAAGGAGGCCAAATATGGTGAAGGATATCATCTGGAAAGTTATAACAACGCTAAGAGCGAGAAATATGAAAGGATGCTAGATAATACAGGTGATTAGTAACGGAAAAGATTAAGGTCATCGCGGGTCGTAGTCATAAATCATGCAGAGCTGCGATACGAGAGACTGGGCAGTGCGCGTGATTGCAGCCACCCTTTGAAAGTTGCAACACAAAATGTCCAACAGAACGCGAAGCACGTCAAGGAAACGGCTACGTTGAGGAAGAACATCATGTCTGAACGATATTTGTCAGGATCACAGAAAATTTGGGGCAAAGTATTCACTAACCGTCACGACCTTGCCTCATAGCTGCGAAAGTTAGTTCTTCGGTGCTGAACATGAACGTTAAACCGCCACAAGTAAGGAAGAAACTGCCCAGAGCTTCAGTCGGGGGTCTGGATGGCAGTATGGAGCGTGGGGGTCCCAGCCAAAGGAAGAAGTATGTCAAGCATCGCAGGATCGCGAAACCCAAAAGCAAGTATCCCCAAATTGCGTGTATTTGAACCTTCATGGTGGTCAGTCGACGAAGATAAGGAGCGTGGAGGGCATCATACCTGGAAGACGTATGCTTGGGCATGCGCACTCATGGCTGCCCCCGTCACACCAATGACTAAGGCTGGGAAGGGGTTGAAACTGGCTGCATAGCTAGGGGGTTCGGCTATTGCTTCTGCGGATTGAGATACATCCTGCAAAGGAGTTGCCGATGCCGCAAGCCATTTACGCACGCGTTTTGACTCGACACCCATTCCGATCAAACCTGCGAACCAGAACATCACCTGTGCGAGATTAATATGTGCAAAAGAGATAGATCGCATGGCACTCACAGCGATGCTGATGTGCTGTAACTGCTTAGTGGTAAATGGATCGCCTGGATGAGCACCCCACCGTTCCATCCATGTATTCGTGATCCCGTATGTGAAGATCACAAACGACTCGACGAACTCTGCGCTGACATAGTCCTTGCGTGGTGACCGATTCCAAGCCCAACCGAGATCGGCAAATGAACCGAGAAACCGCGCGAACGTGAGAAGGCCGTAACACCAGAAAATGCCACCCTTGACCAGATGCGCCAAGCAGCCATTGAAGTAGTTTCCTCTACAACCACCAGTATAGACAACTATACCGCTGAGCAGCTGCACGAATCCACCAATAACAAGGGCCCGCTCGACGATTCCAAAGGTCACACGACCTATACGGTGCAGCACTGGTGCTTTCGGGGCGGGAGAGAAATGGTCTATGTCGTGTAATGTGTCGTCCGAATGTCGTCTCTGGGGCGACAGGGCATCAACGAATGTGCGCTCAGAGGTGGCAGATCTTGCGTGCTCGTGGTCGTGAACATCACTCGCCCAGTGTATCGTGCGCTGATTATAATCCCTATCGGTGTGCAATCGAAGCTGTTGAAGAGCAGGCTGGTTACGACGAGCGTGAAGCGGCTCATCATCGTGATCGATGGCCTCCAACTTGGGGTAGTCGTACTCCTCTGGCTCTGACACGAGTCCGGTGTACTCGGCAAGTGGGCCTGCTGCCTCGCTGTCTTGATGCAGGATGGCACAGCGCCAAAAGTCCTTGAATGTGAATTTTCCCCTATCGCGGCTCCTGAAATAACCCACAATTCGGCCCACCACAGCCATGCAGTCGATGATCGACACGCAAACGGCCGCCAGAAGTATAAAGTATCCGTGTCGAGAGTGCTTTTGATCTTCGTACCTGATCGTGTGGTGCGTCAGCGCTTCAGCCCTTGATCGCGTTAGGAGTGTTGAACTTTTGGGCGCTTACATGTTGGGAGTGATTTTGGTGTATAGCGAACTTGTGGAACAGCCAATGATGCATAGTATGTAAAAAGCGCATACAGCAGCACCGTGCCATTTATGTTTCACAGATCGCAATGCAATGGCTGCGAAGTATTGTACATTGGTAAGTTATGCACGCCCACCACAGCCAACTTAATACTCACCCGCAGGAAGTGCTATGAAGAAAGCAGCGCACATGAAAATAACATGTAAAACCATCAAGCTACCATGCCCCGACCCTTCTACAACATCGATCGTCCAATAAGAGGGTGGGGTGGGGTCGTGTCCCATAAGCACGGCAGTCTCGTTTAACACCAACAAGGGAGTGCCGTGGTGATGATGATCCTCGTCACGGGCCAAAATGTTGCGCGCCACCCTTAGGCCTGTGACTTTGTCGTCGATCTCCGAGGTGGACAGGGCATGTGCGGCAGTGATGAGCAGGGAACATAGAAGCACGTCTCGCGAGGCGGGCATGGTGAAGAAGAAGGGGAGGCGAGAGGAGGAAGAGACCGTCGGAACCGAGGGTCGGTTTATAAACGACAAATGTCGGCTTATGGATCATGGACATTGCGCAAAGCGTACTGGGTGACCCACCGATTCGGCCGGCTTCGGAAAGTGGGTCGCAGATATGAACGCTGCGATACATGAGTATGTATGAGTAATGCGGCTTTCAAAGGTGTTTCAGCAAATGCATCTCACGTAACGCGGTGCAACACAATTCCATCGGTGAGCAGGATAGGTTATCATCCCGGCATCATGGATGATCTCAGCATCTGATAGCAATGCGCCAATTTTCCGGGCTCGGGCTCGGATCCACGGGTGGGTATATGTAGCAGGGTGAAGCGCGAAGAAAGTTCTTTGCCGCCAGGAACGCGTCATGCAACAAAACGTTCAAATCCATCTGAGCATAAACAATGGTAAGAAATTTTCGAATGAAATTATGTCGCCGGGTTGATAAACGCGAGCGACTGTCCGATGCCCGAAGTAACGTCGGAAAAGACCCATAAATGGCAGCCACAGCGAAGTAAGAGTGTGCGGTGGATCATGGTTCAGATGACTCGTTCACGGCGCTTTTTTGTACTGCCGCGGAGCCGAAGTCTTACAGATAACTCTATTCCGGCGAGGCCAAGACAGTCCAGATTTCGCTTGTCAGCGTCACAGTGTGTTAGAAACAACCGCTTGGGTTGCCTATCTTGCTGCGCGGCCAAGCAAAAGGCGCCCTGAGAGAGTAAACGATCAGGCAAGGCGAATCAGAGTTTCAATGGAACATACCTGTCATATGGTTCTGCGGTTTCTGGTCCCTTTTTGCAAATGCCCGCAGTGTATCAGTTTCTAGATAAATCAACCATCTTGTCGGATTGATTGTGAAGAACCAAGTAATTGCCCACAGATGACCAGGGGAATGATGGCAGAAAATGGCCGTTGGCAGATACACGCAGCAAACGGAAGCAATGGAGAGAGGCGATATTCATCACCGCGAAAGACTTCAAGAATTCGGTCGGGTCCGAGTTCCTATTGTACTAATGCATAGACTCGGTGCAGACTGTCGCTCTGGCAGATAGAGGTGGGAAGCAACCCACGAATGTCTCGGTGTCTGTGCTCGACTCCGCTCGGAAATGCTACGATCACTGGCATCGAACGTCGAACTCTTGCTTTCGTATCTTCTGGTCAACCTGTGGCTCTTAGACTCATCTAGCCTGCTGCATATGTACTAGATAACCCTCCAGAATCATCCAGTTAATAGATCAAGGGGTGCAGCTGATCAGATATGTGGCAAGGCATTCGGCGGTTCGTCTGGGGCGAGGTCCCCAACACACGAGCGGAGAGGAGACTGCTATTCAAAATAGATTGGTATGTGTTTGAATGCAAAGTCAGCTTTGAGACAGTTCTCAATCGATGATGATGGAACAGGTTCATATTGAGCTATTGTTGTTTAATGGTGAGTCTTGGGTCGACTTGTGCTGAGAATTTGTGCTCAAGTAGACATGGGCGGATAGTACTTCACGAATTGTGAGTTCTTGTACACCCCCTAACATTATTACATTAATCAAGCTACAAAACAGACCTCGATCGCTCGAATGTCGCCAATGCCTACGTCTCCGGGATGAAGGAGGAACTCAATATGCAAGGAAATGATTACAACGTTGGTTATTTGGGCTGCACGGTCCGAACGCGTCTCTTACTGAAACTTGTAATCGAAACAGAAAATAAATACTATTTTTACCTGCGGGTACATTGTCGGCATGATACCCAGTAAGATTGGCAAACAAACGCTGCAAGTATGTGACTAAGTGCTTTGGGGACAGATAATCTGATGCTCCAAGTCGTCTCGCCGAGGATATGGTTGCCTTCGATGCAAATTGTCTGGGGTGTGCTCACGTTTTGCACAAGCGTTGTTCATAATGTCGAACAGGTAACCTTTCCGATTACCAGCTTGTGGGAGAGTGCAGCTTAGTTCTTCTAGATATATGCTATCAGATTCTTCCAGGGGGTGGTGGAGGCCTCTACATTTGTTGGTACGCACTACATTCTTGGCTCCTGGTACAAACCTGGAGAGCTCGGCAAGAGGTCGGGCATCTTCACCAGCTCTGGTCTCGCGGGGACCCTGTAAGTACGCTACATATTTCAGTATTGATTCATGCTTATGCTCTCCCAGCTTTTCTGGACTCCTACAAGCTGGGGTGTACAAGTACATGATTTCCTCGTCCCTATCATTTCTAGTCTCACGTTCTTAACAGAAATCTCAATGGTCACGCTGGTCGAAGTGGATGGCGATGGCTGTCAGTGCGCTTCACCTATGAAAAGACATGATCTGACGGGTACAAACGACAGGTTTATAATCGATGGCATTATAACACTTCCCATTGCCTTGTACGGCTTCCTAGTGTTCCCCAACGTCCCAGCCACTACCAAGGCCTTTTACCTCTCCGAAGAGGTGCGCCTACGTTCTCGTCATCATCTTCGTCAAAAAACTAATCAAGGGGTTCAGGAACGTCTCTTATCTTCGAGCCGTCTGAGCTCCGACACCGAGACCCATCACTTGTCTTGGAATCTCGCGCGGCGAGTCTTTAGTAAATGGCGTTGGTATGCATGTACACTGCTGGTAGGCACTTGAGCCTGTTGTGTGCCTGAAATCAGCTGAACCCCAGCAGTTTGCCATCTCAGGTGAAACGGAGAGTTTTGGCTCAAATAACTTGATGGGCCAGTGGCTCAAGGCCATAGGCGGGTACACAGTCGAACAGATAGGTGAGTCCCTGTTCTCTTTGCGATCGCATGTTCGCTGAAGTAGTCACAGACAACTATCCGAGCGGTGTAACGGCCTTCGGCATCGTCTCGACCCTTGTCTGCGCGACGTGGACAGACTACACGCGCGTCCGGTGGCCGGTGCTGGTCTACATGTGCGCTGCGTGCACTATTGCATCAATTTGCATATTGGTATGGGGGAGCCCTGTCGGGCTGAAGTTTTTCGCGTACTGTGAGTGGCTGCTGGTACATACTGCGTGAGATACTAAAGCGCCTCGGCAGACCTCGCAGGAGCCTCGTACGCAGGCCAGGCGACCACCTTTGCGTGAGTGCACGCTCTTCTCAGTGGCTGCAGTTGCAATAACCTCTTCCAGCTGGGCGAACCAGATCTGCGCGGACGACAGCCAGGAGCGCGGCATCGTTCTCGCCTCCATGAAGTGAGTCCTTGCATCCCGCGCCCGCCTGCGTACAGCTAATGCCATCCAGCATGATGAACAACGCGGTCAACGCGTGGTGGCCGCTCCTCTTCTACCCCGCGACGGACGCGCCGCGCTTCCGCAAGGGCATGATCGCCATGATTTGCACTTGCGCTGCGACGCTTGGCGCGACGTGGCTCGTGTGGTTCCTCGAGCGGAGGGAGTGGCGTCTGCACGGAAAGCCGAGCGAGCGCACACCCACGGACGACCGCACTCAGGACAGCTCAGACGTAGTAGAGTCGGCGGAGCCCAAGCAAGACGGCGAAAAACGCAAGAGCGACAGCTCGCAGGAGGCTTAATATACATTTGTGAAATTTCAACAATTTGAATAAATAACAATAGTATGCTTTTCACATTCGGGCATCCTGATGCCCAATTAAGTGTGCACTGCACTGTGCGCCGGGCACAGGCAAAGTCACGGAACGGCGGACCAGCGCACACACGTGGAGATAGGTAACGAACGACTGGGTCTATGATTGGGATATCTACGAAGAGCGGCGCGCGCGGGGTGGTGTGCAATATCTGGTACCCGCGGCGCGGGTATATGGGCTGGGGGGTATGCTGATTACGCGTTGGCAATCTAAAGCGCATCAGCGTCAGCATCATTCCGCATCGAAGGGGCGGGCGCACGGACCTTGAGAGCGGCGGGGGCGGGCTCATAGGCAAGCGTGCTCGCGATCCCGTTGTACGCGTCCTCGTCCGAGCCGAAGTGGTCGGGGAGCGGCGGCGACGCGGGCAGCTCACCCATCTGCGGGTCGAGCGTGCGCGAGTGCGAGCTCAGGCGCCGCCCGGCGCGCTGCGAGTGGTCCGACGACGAGGGCGGCGAGCTGCGCACCGCGGCGGCCGGCGGCAGCGCGGGCTGCTGCCCCTCGAGAGTGTACACCGGGTTGGGCGAGGGCGGGGGCTGCGGAGAGCGCGGGGGGAGGTACCCAGGCTGCGGGGAGCGCGGGGGCGCGTAGCCCGTGTTCTGCTGCTGGTACTGCTGCTGCTGCGGTGCGTAGCCCGGCTGGCCGGTGGGGAAGGGCACCTGCTGGGCGTACGTGCCGCCGTACCCGTTGGCCGCGTAGTCGGCGGCGCGCACGGGCATGGGCGGGACGGGGTACCCGCTGGCAGCATAGCGCGCCTGCGAGTGCCCGCTGCCGCTGCTCGCCGCGCGGCGGAGGTTGAGCGCCTCCGTCGAGCGCTTCTCCTCGTCCTCGGGGCCGTCGGTGAAGCGCGTGTGCAGGCCGGGGTCGAAGTCGACTGCCTCGCGGTCGAGCGTGCGGCGGCGCGCGGAGCGGACCCACACCACGCAGATCAGCGCGAGGATGATCGCGCCGATGATCCCGACTGCGGCGAAGACGCCGCTGGAGAGGGGCTTGTTCTGCAGGAAGGACTGAGAAGCACCTGAGACGGGACTAGCGGACGCAGAAGAAGATACGGTGGCTGTGACCGTGGTAGCAACGCCAGGAATGGTCGAAGTCGACAGAGGAGTGCTGGTCGGCGAGGGGGCGACGGCCGGGGGAGTAGCCGAGGTACTGGGTGGCAGGACCGAAGACGAGGACGAGGTAGAGCTGATTATTGAGGAGGATGAAGAACTAGTACTTGAACTCGAACTAGAGCTGCCGGAAGCAGTCAGTACACGCACGGAGCTCCGCAAATTTCAACACACTCACGATACAGACGTGGACGATGAGGACGAGACAGTGCTGGAGCTGGAACTGGAGCTGGAACTGGAAGGTGATGTTAGGGATACAGTTGGGGTTGAAGTGGGTGAAGAAGCGGACGGTGTTGGTAGGAGTGCGCTTGTGAAGCCGCCGATGATGGAGCCCAAGAGGTCCGTGGTTGACGCGGTCGCCGTGGACGAAGAGTCGCCTCCTCCTCTGCAATGACCATGAGCTCCAGTAGCATCTCATGCGAATGGATAAAACTCACAGAATACCTCCCAAAAGTCCCTGCCTCTTGAGGATGTCGCGATGGTCCGCTATTGAGCCATGCATTGAGGAATGTAAAAGAGTGGAAGGTTTGGTCAAGCCAGTGTTATGGTGTTTTGTGGATTTTCGAACGAGGACTCAAACGCGAAGGATGAGTTGAGAATGTAAATGAAAGAGAGAAGGAAAGCTAAAGCAGCTAGATTAGATTCCCACTCCACATTTAGCACCCGACCCGAAGCATTCCGCCTGTCACCATCACGACGCACCGCGCAGGACGTCGCAATGCAAACCATGCCCGATTTGATCATCACTGGTGCTTATATGGTAATTTCGTCTAATCACTTCCGTAAATTCGACGTAAATTGCCCGATTTTTAGCCTCTAATCAGCATCTCTTACTCCACATACGTGGCGTGAACGCACAATTAGAAAATGCCAAGACCTATATCCAGCCGTTTAGGACTACGAGCATCCATATCAATGGCTCAAAAGATGGTAGGTAGCCTTCCTTGTCTGATCAAGAAATGTATCTTCCAGCATGATAGGATTGCTGGCATGCACTTTGTCGCGGGACGGATCACCTACGCGACCTTTGCAATCTTCTGCCACATGCGACTCGGTAGCAGTCAACCTCACGAGTATAGCATCGCGATGGTAGTGATTCGCGAGGTCCAAGAAATAATACAGGCCAAGTAATGATACAGCGATGTCTACTGCGTCGGGGTGCCAGGAGACCCGTACCGCTCGCCCGCCTTGCGTTCCATGATCTCGCGCAGGGGCCCCAGGAGCCGCGTGAACGCTGGTGCATCGAGGGCAGCAACTTTGAGCTTCGGCGCCGATGTACCCGCGCGCACTACGGCAGATACGGTGGCGGCGCGTGGCGCACGACGCAGTAGTGACAACTCTGCGCGTCAGGTCAGCGGAGCACACATAGCAGCGAATGAGATGCATACCTCCAAAGTAGTTGCCCTTTTTGAGGAGCCCGACCTCTACCTCCCGCCCGTCCTCCGTCTTCGTGACACGCGCCTCGCCCTCCTCGACGAAGAAGAACGTGTCGCCCATCTCGCCCTGGCGCACGACCGCCTCGCCGTCCGCGTACGTCGTGCTCACAAGCGCGTCCGCGACCTTGCTGCGCTCCTCGGGCTGCAGCGACGCGAGCAGGTCCACGCCCGCGAGGAACTGCTCGTACATCGTGCGCCGGCGGTGCGCGGCCTTGAGGATGATCGTGCGGAACGTGATGCGGTCGAGCGCCCACAGCGTCGCACGCTCGACCGCGAGCACCGTCGCCGCGCGCGGGTGCCCGTACATCAGCGCGAGCTCGCCGAACGACGTCCCCGGCGCGCACTCCGCGACCTTGCGCCCGAACTCGGGGTGGTACCCCGGCTGCACGAACGTCTCCTCCGCGGGCGTCGGCGCGGGCGCGTCGGTGAGCCACGCGGGGGGCAGCGGCTCGGGGCGGATGAAGCAGTGCAGCAGGCCGTGCTCGACGACGTAGAAGTACTCGCCGACGTCGCCCTGGCGGATGACGACCTCGCCCGCGGCGACGGGGCGCTCCTGCATCGCGGCGAGCACGCCCGTCTCCTGCTCCTCGTCGAGGTCGCGGAAGATGAAGTTGTTCGCGATGGCGGCCTTGATGCGCACGAGCTGCGCGGGGCTCTTGGGGTGCACGGGCAGCGGCTCGTCGGTCGTGCTGTCGACCGCGATGGACTCGGCGGAGACGGACGTGCGGCGCGCGAAGATGGCCGCCGTAGGCGGGTGCAGGTAGTCGCCCGGATTGTTAGCGCTGCCGCCGAAAGACTGCAGCGGCGACGGCCCGTCTGCGCTGAAGCCAGGGTAGGAGCCGAGCGCGTTCATAGTGTGCGGGGATGTGGGTGGGATGTCGCGCATGTCCATGGTGTATGTAGATCGGACAGGCGTGTTTAGGTCGCTCGAATCGTACAAGAGAGCGTTGCCAGGGATGTTGAGGGTGCCGAATGGGCTCGCGCCGAACGGGCTTGGGGATATCGACTCGCGCATGGACGACCGGGGACGCGATATGGAGTGCGTAAAGGGCGACACGGATGCGCCTGCACCGAGGGGATTATCATAGTAGAGGTCCGTGGGGACATCGCGAGAGAATGAAGTGGATCGTTCTGCGAGGGAGTCGCGGGTGCGGGTGCGCTGCTCCTCCAGTCGAGACTGGCACCAGTTTGCACAGAACTGAAGGGCGTCTTTTGGCTGTGCGCGATTGGCGTCGCGGGTGAGGTCCTCGATAAGGGCGTCGAACGTCGACATGGCCGGTTGGGAGAGAGATACAAGGCGCAGCCAGCTGCTGTACTAGCGCAAGCGAACCCGACGCGATCACATCAGGGCCAATATGCCTTTTGAAGAACAAAGGGCAGCTCATTACTGATCTTCCACTCACATCCAGTCTTCTGCATCCCATATTCAATTGCAATCAGAAACGAGACAGTTGTAGAGACAGTTGTGCAAGCAGTCGTGCTTTTAATTTCCCTATGGGAAGATAACTGTTGTACAAGCGTGTTCACAGCTTCTTGATGAAGATGTGCCAGCGGTCTCACCCTCCATCAACTGGAAAAGTAATTGAATACTCAAGAATGATACATATTATCCTATTCTGCACTATCCTGTACTAATCATCAACCCACTCTCCGCTGCGTGCCCGTTCAACATAGTCCTGCACCCACTTTGGCCGCCGAGCATGTGCAGCAATCAGGTCTGCCCGCACCGCCGCCACCCGCTCCCGCTCCGTCCTCTCCACAGTCGCTGTAGTCGCTTCTGCACTCTCCGCCCCCACCTCACCACCCTCAGCAGCAGGCGCAGCATCCTCAGCCACCGCCTCCGGTTCCCGCTCCCGTGCGTTTGCCTCCGTCCTTAATCGCCCCTCGCGCTGCCTCAGCACCACCCGCCTGCGGTCCCACACCGCGGGGTGCACCGTGAGCACCAGCAGCGTAAAGAACGTCGTAATCTTGTGCGCAATCGTCGGCGGCGGCGTGGGCGGCATCCGTGCGGAGGCTGCGAGCGCCTGCGCCTCGGTGGGAATGTTGATGTTCGCGAGCGCGTCGAGCACCGAGTCCAGGTGCGCGGCGTGCCGCACGGCCGGCCGGCGCGCGCCGTTCTGGTTCTGCGCCGGGGCGCCCGCCTGCGGCTGCTGCCGCGCGACGGCCCCGTCCTGCCCCGCCCCCGCCGGCCCCGCGCCCTCCCTTGCCGCGCCCGGCCCCGCACCCTCCGCCGCCTCGCGCTCCGCGGCGCCGTTCAGCGCCGCGCGCAGCGGGCCCCACGCCTCGTACACGATCCACGCGCCGACGAGCAGCCCGAAGAGCGGCTTGCGCGCGGGGCTCACGAAGTACACGAGCAGCACCGTGCGCAGCGCGAGCATGAACAGCGGCGCGAGCAGCGCGCGCACGGGGATGTCCACGCGCATGTTCAGCGCGAACTGGCGCTCCGCGCGCGCGGGCGGCGGCGCCGCGGCGCGCAGGGGCGGGAGGCCGAGCTGCTGCAGGAGCTGGTTCACCTCGCGCGGGACCGCGGTGAAGGCGGTGGTCGTCGAGGTGGTGGTCGTGTGCGAGGGGACGGGGAGGATGAAGAGGGGGAAGGTGTGCGTGAGGACCTTGAGCGCGTGCGCCTGGAAGGGCGTCGGCGTCGCTCCGGGGTTCTGGAGGCGCAGCGATGCCCCATCCCTACGTAGTGGTGGTCGTTAACTCTAAATTACTGCATATAATCCACGCTAATACTCACTCTGCAACCACATACTTGACCCCCTCCCCGAGCGAGCTGAGCATCACCCCGTCCTGATCCACTCCGGGGTAGACCTCATCGAGCACGCCCGGCCAGGCATACCCCGCACGCGCGAGTACGTCGACCGCCGCCGCGCGCCCCGGGACCATCGCAAAGCTGCGCACGCGGCCCGTCGTGAGCGCATTGATGGCGTTTTGGTGCGCGGTCATCACCCACGCCATGGGGTGGTGCTCCGGGATGGGTGCGGGCCCGCTCGCGGGGCGGGGCGACTGCCGCCCTGGGGAGAAGTACGGCGGCTGCGGGGCGGATTGCGCGGGGGCGAAGGGCGATGGGGGTGCGGGCACGCCGGGCGCGGCGGGGTTGGGGGGTGCGCCGGGCAGCACCGGCGCACCAGTCGTCCACGCTGCGGGGTTCACAGCGAGGTGCACCACGCGCGAGTCGTCTGCGGTCTATCGGGCACATCACACACATCGTCAGTCCACCAAAGCCATCGCACCCACGGACGGACGGAACGCACCTTCCAGACATCCTCTACGCGCTCCTCATCGGCGAGTACTCGCCCGCGCCAGATGATGCGCTGCCCGTCGGCGCGTGGGGCGCCGGGGCAGGTGCGGGTGATCTCGCGCTTGAGCTCGGCGACGGTGTAGGCGGTGGGTACGGCAACGAGGAAAGAGCGCGAATATGCTGGGAGCTCAACGCGCAGTTCAACGATGGACATGGATGGCGGGTTCAGGGCCAGGGGGAGCGGAGGAGGTGATGATGATGGGCAAAGCTGGCAGGGTGTAACGTGGAGGTAGGGCGTGGCGGTGCAGGCATAGTCATCTCTTTGTCATTCATGTTCAAATGTCGAATATCCTACAATTGCATACAATCCACTATCATATAGACAAGTAAAAGGATAGAATCATGGTGATATCCAAAAACTGCTTATTTCTTTGGCACATCCACCGTTCTCCCCTCCTTCGCACTCAAATGCGCAAGCTCAATTATCTCAATCACCGCCGTCGACTCTTCCCACTGAACCGCCTGCGGAGTGCCCTGCCTGATAGCAGATGCCAAGTCCCTAAACAAGTTCACCTGGCTCCCCGGCTCATCGCTCGGCCACCTACCCCAAATTCAGTCAGGCGCCACAACTACAAACACGAATCCCACTCACGTAGACTGCTTCACAGACACCCCGTCCGCCTCCAGCGTCTCCAGCACGCCCCACTGCGCCTCCGGCTCCAGACCAAACTCCGCATCGAGGAACCCCTGCGGCGCGGGCATCGCCTTGAGCTGCTCCTCCTGCACGTCGATGCCCACCTTCGTCAGCGTGCCCCGCGTCCCGCGCACGATGTAGCGCGGCTGCGGCGCGCGCACGGAGAGCACGTGCGAGCGCAGCGTCGCGAGCATCGGGTGCGGGAACGCGGAGCCGGGCGCGTAGTGCAGGAGCAGCGTGAACTGCAAGCGCGGTTAGCGTGGAGAAGAGGAGGAGGAGGAGGGGCTCACGGTGTCGTCGACTGTCGGCGCGCCGATCCCGCGCACGTTCTGCAAGACCGCGGTGAGCTTCTCCGGGCGCCCGAAGAGCTGCAGCGCCTGGTCGATGAGGTGCGCACCGAGGTCGTACGTCGCGCCCGCCGCGGGGAGCGGTTCGTCCTTCCAGGACCCTTTCAGTGCCGGGCGGTAGCGATCGAATCTACCGTCGTCACATCAGTTAAGGCTGCGAGAAGAGTGCGGACCGGTGCTTACACCGATTCGAACTCCGTAACTGAACCGATCGACTGCGGGGAGCTGTCGGGCAGCGCGAGCAGCTTGCGGAGCGCGAGGAAGTCCGAGTCCCAGCGGCGATTCTGGTAGCCGTACAGCACGAGGTTCTTGGATCGAGCAAGCGCGCCGAGCTCTTCTGCCTCTGCGACGGTCGCGGTGACCGGCTTGTCCACGAGCACTTTTCCAAATTTCTGTTAAAACTGGCACGACGCACGATCAAAAAGCGCGCGCACCGTGCTTCCCAGCCTCCAGTGCCGCCTTTGCGAACGCATAATGTGTAGAATTAGGTGTCCCGACTGCCCGTGTCCGTTAGATTCATCCACCACAGCATTGCCTAACTCACCGATAACTAGCTCGACGTCCTTGTCCGCGAGCACGGCCTCAAGCGTGCGCTCGATCTTCGGCGGCGCGACGCCGAAGCGCGCCTGCACCTTGCCGCCCTCCGTGGTCGGGTTGCGCTCGAGGACGGAGTGCAGCACGAACAGATCGGGGAGGCCGAGCACGTACGGGACGTGGAAGGTGAGCCCCGCGAGGCCGACGCCGAGGACAGCGGTGGCGATGGGCTTGATGGTCATGGTTGGGGGGTTTTAGATGGGTTGGTGGATTTGGGTGGTGCTCGGGAGTCGGAATACATAGCAATCTCAAATGGCGATGACTGATGGTCTCCCACAGTCATCGCACCAGGAGCCTGAGGGAAGATAGTCGTTCCCTAAGTCCTTATGGACCAGATGACTGGACTCACTGGAGGCAGCGGACCGGGACGCGTATTTTTCGCCAAGCCCCTGAGCACGCGCTGTCACTTGTCGTTTGCATCCTCCACCTCTGCTACTCTTCGAAGCTTTAGCTGGTGTATGTGAACAGTGAAGTCTGCAAATACAGGTTGGTTGGGCCTGATGTATTCAATCAGCAAAATGCAACAAATCAAACAGCTTTCTCACTTCTCAGACTAGTACTGGTGGTTGTGGACATGGTCACGATACTCGCTTGATACTGGTCGCGAATGCGATCAGTCATCAAAGCCACTGGTGGCCAAGGCAAAGCACGTCTTCAATCTCTATTTCTTTCTGCATCAAATAGAGTCTCACTTGGAACTGACTCAAATTCGACTCAAAAGCTATCCACCTCGGCCTCCCTCTGGCTTGGCATTAGGACTCTTTCGCACCGAAAGTTCGTAGCTACTACTAGGAGGACTTTGTGTTCAACCCAATCGCACCATCGTCTACTACAACTATAAGTTATACTCGCAGCCTCCTATCAGATGTTCGGGCCAGAAGCCTCTCTCGCCTCCAACGGCTCCTCCTCACGCTCTAAGAAAGAGCTCAAGAAAGACCTCGCCGAACTCGTACGTCATCATCAAACATCACCCCGTTGCCATAACTGACCTGAAGATGTCGCCAACAGCAAGAGTTTGAACTGTTGGGCGCAACATCTGAGAAGCCCGCGGATACCAGTGGGCACCATGAGATGCTCACTGCACCCCTACTAACAAGAGGCGCGTTCGTCCTGGCAAAGAAGCAGAATGTCAAAATGCAATACGGTGTACTTGGTGAGACATTGGCAATATGGTGAGAGTCTTTCAGCCCAGGTTCATGGCCCCATTCTGACCGGCCTCAGCCCAGGAACTTCGACGGATTCTGGAGACCGTCGAGTGTATTTGAATACCGTAAGACCTCAATGTTCGATGTGATCTCTGCATGAAATCTTGCTTACCAGAACGCCCCCTTCTCGGCCGTGGTATGTGGTGTTCAAGGTTCCGGAAAATCGCATACAATCGCATGTATGCTTGAGTCAATGTTCATACCCAATGTTGCTGCCATAGGGTCTCTAACGAAGCCCCTTTGTGGCTTGATTTTGCATCTGGGGGAAGGGGGCCCTCACTCGCGGCCATCTGAAGTGGCTTGGCTCGCAGCATCGAGCCGCGCTGGAGTCCGGCCACCGAGCATCAAGGTGTATGTATCGCCTTCGTCGTTAAGGACCATGCGGGCCGTCTACGGTGCAATTGGCGGCAACATTATCGTCGAACCTCTGCTGTTTGATGAAGCAGAGCTGGATGCCCACGCATTTCTGGGGATGATGTGCGTGTCGATGTCAGAGGCTCCACCCCTCTATGTTCAAACTATGCTCGTGCGTTTCTCGAGTTGAGACAACTGTTCTTTATCCTGACACGGTCGCAGTCCATCTTGCGAGAGCTAGGAGAGGATTATACTTACCAGAAATTCAAAGAAACGCTCAATGCCAAGAAGAAAAATTGGAATCGTGCTCAGCTGTCTGGGCTACAGCAGCGACTTGCTCTTCTGGAGTCGTTTTTGGCGAAGAACCCGCGATCCCCTAAGAGCTCGCGATTCGCTGCGGGGCAAATAACCATTGTGGATTTATCTGACCCTTTTATTGACGCAGGCTCAGCATGTGGGCTATTCGAAATCATCACTCGCCTCTTCGTCCGCGCGGACGTGAAGACTGGCAAGGTGCTTGTTGTGGACGAGGCCCACAAAGTATGTACTTCGCCAGCTTCTTCTTTTTAAATGGCCAATGCTGAACCGGATACTCTAGTATCTTGCGAACAACGAGAGCGCCGCTGGACTTACCGGTACTCTACTTGAACTGACCCGCGAGCAGCGCCATCTCGCGATGCGCGTCATTATCAGCACGCAGGGTGAGTCCCCTAATTACCCGATACAAACTTGGGCCGTAATATCTCTGCAGAGCCCACGATTATACCGCCGACGGTATTCGATCTCTGCACGATCGCGATAATGCACCGGTTCTCATCGCCAACCTGGTGGAAGGCACTGTCGGCGCACGTCAGTGCCGACATCTCCTCTGACGAAGCCTTTGACAAGGTCTTGCGTTTGCAGGTGATGTGTATTGCTGGCACTTTGGCGATCCGGTATTGACAGGTCTGTTCTTGGCAGACTGGCGAGGCCCTGGTCTTCTCCGCGACAGGTCTCGTAACTCTCCAAGGTCAGAATTCGGCCGTCCATGCAGAGTTGGAAAACCTTGGTCGGCGATACATGGTTATGAAAACGAGGCGCCGAGTAACCAAGGATGGAGGAGCCTCCATACTGGTGGTTTAGGGCAGTCCTGTACATTATTTTCCACCATCTTCTTGTCATCCCCTGTACCTTATTTACTTTCGCGTCGGCACAATTCAATATCTGTCAGGAATCTTACAGTCAGCAAATGATTGAACCGGGCAGCTTATCGCCGCAAGATAAGATTGACAGATATACAACAATAGTCGAGTGGGAGAATACACGAAGCTCATCTAAGTAATTGGAAAGTGAAAGAAAATGTGATCAACTTCCTCCATATTTGTTGAACTGCCATGGGTATTGGACCATAAGGTCTCTCAGGTACGCGATTTCGGTTTGCCTAAACGTGTCGTTGGACAATTCCAGCGTGTCGCCGGGGTCCAACAGGGTCAGCAGCAGTGGCGAATCCCTTGTATACTTTGGCCAGGCGAGGTCACTGCCCCCGCTGGGGTCAAGGTCGTTTACAAAGCGAATCATGTAATTGACGAGATTGTTGTCCGAATTATAGATGGCCGTATTGTCAGATGAATGATACTTTAAGTAAAATCAGACACCGTTTGGAGAGAAGCGAACGTAAACATGAAACCCTCACCGATCCAAACAAAGGTAATTCTTTGAATCGCTGGTATGCTGGAGAATTCGTTTGAAAGTCAGGCTTTCTGTTCATAGCAATTTTAGGTGCTGTGAGGCTAACCGTAGGACCAGACGTTTTGTCTGTCTGCCAGAGCGTCGAGGAAATATCTGGAGGCAAACGGACATGTTAAGATCGCACAATAATCATAGACAACTCGGGAGACAATTACCTCTTGGGTGCTTGGAAAAACGCATCCCCTGTACTGAACTTAGAGCATTGATCGCTATTGGAAATTCTTTTGTATCATACCGATAAATGCCTGCCCGCAATTAATCAACTACCCACGATAATCGAACAGTGTTTTGCACTTACCGCAACCCTCTTGTATTCGGGGTTCGCTGCGTTTGCTTCACCGGTACCAAAAGGGGAGCCCAAAGTGACATTGGCAGGATAATATGCCAAGATCTGGTCAATGACATTTGAGGGCGCCTCTGGGAACCAATCGTTTTGCACAGATGCCCGGAATTCCGCGTCGGTACTAAAATATATTGATTAGTATATGCGGTCCAGATCTAACCAAGGGTATGCTCATACCTGATGTTACCAGCTGATGTAAAAATAGTGAACAGGGTACCCTCGTCATCCACACAGCCTGGGATATGCATCAGACACGAGTTAACAATGAAGGGTTTGAATTACCATTGATTACAGGAATATTGGCGATCTTTCCGGCTGCGATAAGGTTCAAAGGATTATCTACCAAGAATATCCCGTCCACTCTTGGCGGCCATGCAATGGAAAGAGGCTGAGCTTTTTGTTAATGCACGAATACTGATAGGATCACTCAGTACTCGCCTGATACACGAGAGAGGCCTCCATAGCAGCGGTGTAATTGGCGTAAGGTACTGTCCGCAAGCAGGCCAATTTATCTTCAGCCCCCTGGCACCCGGTGTTGCTGACGAAAGCATCGAAACATTCTTGTCCGAGTGAGATGTCGCCTGTGGGAAAGAGGGATCCGGATTCGATGAATGCAGCACGAAAGAGTCCTCCAGGATCGCCGTTGTTTGCCAATAGATGTAGCCCAACAGATTGGGCGCCCGCACTTTCGCCCCAGCTTCGGTGTGTCAATGTCAGCAACCCTGATCGAGGCACAATTGATACACGCACATGGTCACTTTTGTTGGGTCGCCGCCAAATTGTCTAATATATCTCTGTACCCACCGCATGGCTTCGCGTTCTGATGAACGATGGTTAAAGATTTTCAACATGGAACAGCAATTACTTACGATCCTGCAAACCCAGATTCCCAAGCCCCGCATCTTTTATCTCTCGGCCTGGCAAAAATCCGAATGCTGACATGCTTTGGATCTATTTCAGTATTACAAATACACGGATCTATTCGCGACGACATACCGATAATTTGCACTGACAAAAATCACGGGCTGGCCCTGCACGATTGAGTTGTTCACGATGGGTGAACCATCATAGCTGCATGCAAAGTAAGAGACTTTACGATCGATGTGGTCTTGATACATACAGAGATGTGCCTCCAGTTTCGAAATCGCCACCATATATCCACTACGAGAGATAGATTATTACTCTGTGGATGATACGCGAAACAGTCACTTGCCATGAGAACAGGGAGACCTGAGTTCGCAGTCACATTGGCAGGAGTGCTGAGTGGATGATTGAAATTATGAGATGAACAATTGCATGACTGGCATTATGCCTGGCCGACTGTGAAACTCACATCACCTGATAATCAAGAGTATCGATGAGTTTGATGCCGAGGCGTGAGGAGTGTTGATTTGCTCACATTGATTGTCAAACAATCCTCGCTATCCGTTTCGGTGGCTCGAGTTAAATTTGCAACCGAAGGCGAGGGGATGGTGGGAGCAGGTGACGCGCCGCTGTTCTGGGTACATGATGGCCCGAACGAGGTTACGACGGCGCTGTCACTGGCATTGTACTGGCTGAATGGCTGGGGTTGGCGGAGCCGCAGGTCACCGATGCTGCGCGTTGCTTGAGCAAGAATACTGTTGGCCAAGGTGGTCATACTTACGGCGCTTGGACGTATCTCAGCCCAAGAAATTGAGATATCAGACCATCACTCTCTCCGGTGAAGGTCGCCTGGTCCAGAGTCACCACTGGCGAAGATCTACGGATAGGGATGCCAGCAGACACCGCTGCCTGAAGATGGAAAGCAAGCTGAATAAGAATAGAAAGTAGCATCTGAAACTGCTAGGCCGCCTAGAGAGAGCCTTTGGGCACTGCGTATTTATATGCCTGATCATATATGATGCACAAGTCCAATCAGAGTTGCCACAAAGTCTTCCCGAAACAGGGCCTGAGTCAAGTGGCGGGCCGAGCAGTACATATGTCATTGGTCAAACCTAGATCAAAGAAGAGACTTCACATGCTGCTCGCAAGGAATTTGCGGATGTAAGTCGAGGCTGTCAATGCAGGACACCAGCCCCTGATCCCGCCGCACCGCGGCAGCCGTCGGGCTGGGCGGCTTTAGACCCATGCCGAACGGCATTAGGGGTGGTGTCAAAGGCATTTTCAACATGAATGCACCTGAAATAATCAGATAGTGAGCGGCTGATAGATCAAGATAAACAGCCCCGTTGGAAACTTCAGTGGAACATGCATGGCGAATCTAGCATCCAACAATGGGCGCTAAGCTGTTATCATCGTTGAACGCCGAAGCCGCCGGCAAAGTCCGATTCCCACTGAAATCCTTTCAAAGCCAGGTGTGCATGCTGGTAAAGTGACCTAGACTCTATAGACAAATCGCAGAGTATATCTCCCACCAGTATTAACGCCAACGAGAAGGCCAGAAATAAACTGCACCGAGGGATGTTTGATGAAATCGTGCCAGTGCCCGACATTTAGGATCTGCAAGCGTCACTCCCGCTTTTCTTCAGAGCCATATAGCGATAGCCTAAAATAACCGGTCATACGTGGACGGTCGAGGTCTCAGAGATAAAATATATACCCACCTGTAGGCTGTCGTTTACGGATCACGAATAAAGTAAAGTATTTGCATATTACCTGCCGCTGCTAGCCGACATTAAGAAGGTTGTTTTCGTGTTGACGTGTATCGATAGTGCCTGAGTCTATCGTACTCGCCATGAGGATGAAATGCAACCTTTGGACAGTACCCTGAACTGCGGAAAGTCAAGATATGGAAATAGACACTGCTGAAGGTGGAAGTCAAGCTGGATAAGAATAGAAAAGAGTAATGAAACCTGACAGAGCGTTCTGGAAAGTGACTGGCTGGATAAATGGCGTTTATCTGGCTGCTGATATGAACATGGCTAGCCAGCCGAAGTGAGTGGCCGCAAACTTGTCCTTTGAGGAGGTCAGCCTGTGACTCGGCGATTGCTTGAGCAATGGACGTTGGGCTTCACTGCAAAACAAAGGTCACTGCCGCGATACTGCCGCGATGCTGACAGCGGCATTGCGAATCGACAGACAAGTTGCAGACATTGGACAAGAGTTGCCTGCCAAGTGCGTTCGGCACCGCCCTTTGCACGTGAAGTTTCCGACGGCTCGCCGGAGCTCGCGATTCTCGCCATCCCTTGCTAAGTTGCTCTGAACCTACTTACCATTTTACAGCTTTCGGAAAGCGCTATACTTTCCTCATACGCACGCTATGCATCTGAGACGAACCATGAAAAATTGCGCGGGTACTTTACCATAACCTTGGGTTCAGCTCGACCTGCTCGCGGCGAATCCAGCTGGTAATACCGTAAAGCCATGGCACATCCTGGCACATCCCCAATCCTTTCTTTCACCACGCGTATGGCGTTCTGATACACGGCCGTTTGCAGGGCTATTGGGGATCTTGAGCGGCATTACTCAGGGTCCGATGACGCTCGTTACTCTGGAAGATGTGATAGGATGAATGCCAATTTCATCCCATTTACGATCTACTTGCGCAATACGTGAATGTATCTTGACTCTTCATGCATACGACTCATTATCAGCACCAGTGCAGACTATCAAGGCAAGGTTTTCACTTTTTCCTCTCGGCTTCTGAATCCGCCGCTCCAGCGAGTTACTCCTGCACCAAGATCGAGGCACCCCCATCGGCAGTCACCCGCTTCCGTATCTTGACACAGCAGTATCTCCGGCCCAGCTGCCGGAGCAGCCCACCCTTCGCGTCAAGTCCCGATGGCGCCAAGATGACTGCCTCCCCAGTCTATCAAGAAGAGTTAGATGCTATTCGGTATTTAACGCTTCAGCATTACCTGGAGACTAGCCACCTTATCGAAAGCATCTTTGCGACTCACATCTCCGCTGACATGCTTAGCCAGGTGATCCAACCAACTGGGTGATTGGAATCGGTGCAATATGGTGACCGTGCATAGATCCAGAAGTGACGGGTGCACAACAGTTGGTTCTGTGCGCCGTGAGCTCGAAAAAGGTATGCGATGCATGAATCCACGTACCTTGTGCGCTGATTAACACGCGCATTGCCAAGTGCCGTTGTTGACGTGTGATGGCCAACAAGGATTTGGTGAGCCCGTTGGTGCCCTTGGTAGCAGACAAATACTGCGGTCTAGTCAGTGATAGAAGAATTTAACCAATCAAACAAACTTACTTTGTGCGCTTCATCTACTAACAGAACTTTTCCAGTTCCCACATCTGCTCGAACGAACAGCCGCGTCACGAATTCAAATAGTCCACAGGCAGAGGCCGGGTCAATAAATGGGTCTGACAAGTCGATGATAGTCAGTTGTCCTGCTTCAAACCTGGACCGAGGTTGCTCCTCTTTTTCTTTTTCTATAAATGATTGCAGCAAGGCCATCCTCTGCTCGAGGCCTGCTATCTGGGCTGGACTAAAGTCCTCCATGCGCTCTTTGAGCCGCCGGTTGAATTCGCTGTATGTGTAGTTTTCGCCTAGCTCTCGGAGAATAGACTATCACTTAGTCTATTAGCTAAAGCAATTTCTAGATAGACGATGGACCTACCAAAATGATCTGGACATACAATGGCGCGCGCTCGGATCCCGTCATGCCCATCATGCTCAAAAATGCCTCCGCATCCAGCTCCGCCTCATTAAATAGCAGCGGTTCCACCACCACACCGTCTCCCAGTGGCGCATACACCGCACGCATCGTGTTCAGCGATGATGGTGCCACAAACACACGCACGGGTGGTGTCCGCACGCCCTGGAAAGTGGGTACGCCTACCCACGCCGCCTCGCACGGACGCGACGCCTGTCCACCTTCGCCAAAGTGTAGAACAAGCCCACAGAGCGGCTTCGCGAGGGCGCCGATGGGGGTGTAGGACAGGATGAACATGTTCTCGAGCAAGACAGAGACGGTGTGCGATTTGCCGGAGCCTTGCATACCACATACAACCGCGGAGAAAGGCGCGTTCTAAATTATCCTCAGTGAGGTAGCTCATGAGTGTGTGGAGATACTTACAGTGTTGACGTACATGCGTGAGAGTTCGTCTGGAGCGTCTTTATCCGATCCTGAGCTTCGAGCAGCATTGGTAAGTATGGCGCGACTGTGACGAGATAAAGCAACGCACCAGATTTCCATGACTCTGCCAAGGACCCCATACTGCATTGCATGCCCGACAGAGGCTAGCGCAGTATACGCCTCCCTCGTAAACACGGGAGCCGTGCGTAGCTCGTGATTTTTGCTCCCTTCGCGAGCGCTCAGCGAGTCCTCTTCAAGCAGCTGTACCTCCTCCTGCATGTGCAACAGTCAGCACACGGGAATGGGAAATCAATTTAAAGTTACTGTACCTGTCCCGTAGACACCACTGCTCCCTTGGGGCTGCGGCTGGTTGAGCTCGAAGAAGCACTGGAAAATCGAGCGACCGCCAAAGGTGGCGCGAACATGGTTCTTGGAACCTGACGGCGCAGCCTTGTTCTTGGTAGTGCTGACCGCTGTCGAATGTATCATCTGTCAGAGGCGGCTGAAATCAGAGAGTATGTGTAACTGACCCGTCGTGGAGGTTGAAGAGCTGTAGCCACATAGGTGCTCTTGACTGGCTGAAGGATCGAGAAAATCATAACTCGCATACTCGATTGCGTCGGGAGTGGTCGCGCCTGCTTCACTTGCTCTTTGTTCTGCTTAAAATTGGAAGGAATCGACTGCGGAGTTGGAGCAGGGTAGACTTTTGCTGCTCTCTCCTGTGATATGACCAGTGTATGAGGGGTGACTTGCGTTGCTGAGGGTGCTACCGCCGCATTTATTGAGTGTTTAAGCTGGCATACTCTTGATGTCGCTACCACTTTTGCATTTTGAACGCGGATTAGAACCTGCAATCTTCCTGGAGGTGAGCAAGCGCCAGCCGTGGCTGAAGCAGCCTTTGCTACTATCTTTGCGGTCTTGGTCTTGATCATCGTAGGTGTGATCTGATGTGACTGAGGGCAGCATGAGGCGCAAGACTCGTTACGTGTAGAGACTCGTGGAGGGGACGTAAAGGGGTTGAGCAGACGGTCCTTTCAGCCTTGCTTCAGCCTCACAATTGAAGCACTTAGAATGCGATTTCGAGCTGGAATGATGCGCCCGAGAGGATTTGGTAAGTATAGGAATTGTCCTGCCTGACCGGATGGGCGTTTAAGACAACGTGCTCGTTGAGTTTCATTCCAGGGGGAAAGGGACCGCGCCACGATTATGCCTTTCTGATAAGGAGCTGTATCAGAAGATTTCGATACCGTGGTGTGAGTTGAGTGAAAATCTGGTGAAAATTGCAACCCTCCAGCTGGCTCAAAGCAGGAAATTTAGACGCCCAATATCGATGGACCACGGCGCATGTTCAGGCGAACATATAGCTTCCGAAAGCGTCCAACTTGAAGAAATTGGTTGTGCTTGAACTTCGCTCTTCCCAAACTCCTCTCACTGCTATCAACCAGCACCCGCCTCGAATCGAGCTCCAACTTCAAGCTCCAAGTCTCACTATCCAGCATTCAACAGGGACATACACTTTATCAAAAATCCTGTGGCATGCCTAGCACGAATCGGAGATGCCATGTGCACAGTATGCCTCATCAGCGCCGCCGCCTCGCCTCGCCGTGCTTGGGGTGCTAGTATGATGCAGGAACTTTAGCCTGATTCATGCAATATGTTGTTTTCAGTAATTTCAAATCCAATTTGATATGCATCGTTATAGGATGACCATCGCATTTCAACATTCGGAGGGCATAATCACAACCAGGGCTTCAAAGGTCATTTTGACGAAACAGAAGATCGAGTTCGGCTTGACCTGAGAAGGGCATATCCCAATCCCCTCTTCGCCCGCGCGCATGGTATCTTGGCCCCTGCATACTAGGCAGCTTCAGAAACTGCTCTGACACGTCGTCGTAGCTCGCCCAGCCATGCTCATCCCATTCCTGGGGCATCAGCTTCGCGACGAATACATCGCCCCAGCTGTTCCCGATTCTCTGCACAATGAATCCGGGTACGTTCATATTCTGTGGCAGGTCGTCCAGTGCGAAGCTAAAGAGGACTATATATACCCCATTAGAGCTTTGGTTTAGTGAATTATTAGATATCTCCATGCGGTGGATATCGCGGTACTCCCAAGCTTGTGGGATTTTCCAGAAGGGACGCAAGTCGGGGAGGTGATAAAGGTCGCGGCCGACCCCGTTGGCAACACCCTCGTGTGTCGTGTGAAGAGAGAGGATGTGTGAGGGTGAGCCGTCTGCAGGTATGCGGAGCACTTTGATGGCTACGGCTGGAGGGTGGAAAGGGCCGTAACCAAAGAAAGATAAGAATGTCTCGCGCACTGTGAGGGAGTCTTTGTTTGGTAGCAAGTCATCATCTTTGCTCTGCACAAGCAGTGGTCCCTTTCCCATCCTCGCCATCACAGGCAGGTCAAAGAATTGCTCTGGCACGTCGTCGTAGCAGGCCCAACCGTGCTCCTCCCATTCATTGGGCATCATCTTCACAACAAATACATCGCCCCAGCTATTCCCGATCGACCGCAGGATGAATGCCGGCGAATGAGTGTTCTGCGGCAAGTCATCCAGCGCGAAGCTGTAAAGCACCATGTAAGAACCATTGCAGGCGCGCTGTTGCTGATCGGAGAACTCCAGGTGGCCGATATCGCGGTACCGCCAGGCTCTGGGAACTTTCCAGAAGGGACGCACATCGGGAATATGATGAAGGTGGTGTCCGACCCCTTCGCTGACACCCTCGTGCGTGGTTTGGAGGGATACAAGATGCGGTGGTGAGCCGTCGGCAGGTATGCGAAGCACTGTGATTGTTACGGGCGGAGGGAGCTCGGGGCGCCCGCAGCCGAGGAGGGACAAGACGGTATCGAACATGGTGAAGAATTATTGATCTCGTCTCAGACAGTGATTGTGACTATGCGCCAATGCTCTAGTGTGCGCTGTGTACAGTCGTTGTGGATCTTAGGGTATGGAACTTGCATGCGGCACCGCTCAAATGCCGCGGAGTTTGCGCATGCCACACCGCCACCAAGGCTTGTTCCCACAAGACCTCAGAAAGGCGAAAGGCCACAATCTATGCCGGCGTTGGACTCTCGGCGTCGAAAGTCGCATTGATACTCAGCAAGAAGTGTTTGAATATTTCAAAATAAATATAGGTCTCTGTGTGTACCCATACAATTCAATAATGATAGGATAATGATTACTTGGTCAACACACTACCATGCTTTAATACATGAGGTTGCCGACGGCGGATGGCGACCCGTCGTTGTTGAAAAGGCAAGAGCCGGTACCGACAGTGGAAACAGCACCACCGTCGTTGGCTTGCAGCAGGGCAGGCGAAGTGGCGACGAATGGGAAGTAAAGCTGAACGTAGCTGGCACCGTCGAGGAAGGCGAAGGCTTGCTTGTAGAAGGCAACCCTGAAATATTAATGAGCCGCTGGTTTTAAGTGGGAACGATGAAATCCTTGAAGACTTACTGGGCGGCTTGTCCACCGGAAGGATTGTCAAGTGCAAACTCTGTAGCCATGTTAGCCGATAGCAGCCTTTAAAAATATGGACTTGCCTGTCACAACAATCTGGTACTGAGGGAATTGGGAATGGGCAGCCTGAACATGGGACTGGAAGTCGGAGAAGGAGCCTCTGGAGACGGATGGTTCGTAAAAGATAAAATCGGCTATAATGGCGTGTCAACTCACCCGTACCAGTGCTAGAGAAGGTATATAAGCATCCGTCCGCTTTGCGAATGACAAGAAAGCTTACCAAGTTCACGTAGTCGACATAGCACTGCCCTGCACAGGCACTGATCATCTGCGCAAGCCAGTTCAGCCCTTGGCCGGATGCGGCAGAGTTTGTAACGGCGGGGAAAGCCTTTTTAATGGCCTAGAGAAGGTGTTTAATTTTGATCAAGAAGCGGTTGTAGGGTAGATACTAACCAGCGGGTTGATGTACTGTTTGTACCACGAAGCGGCCTGGGAGGGTGAGATGCCATTGATATCCGGCTCGTTCAAGGTGAACACGGCTGCGTTTGAAATCAATTTAAAAACACATCAAATTCGGACAGACCACTTACTGGCCCAGCCCTGGGCGGCGTGGCGAGAAGCGAGATCCGCAATAGGACTCGAAGAGCAGTCGAGGCAGCGCTGCATTCCGATGAAGCCCAGGCCGCCATTGCCGTTGGTCGAAGGGGGCGCGTAGGTCTCTGCAAGACATTCAACCATTTAGTTCTTCGCGCACGTGAACCGCAGTGTCGAGCTCACCCCAATCGTAGATGGCTACAACCTCTCCATCACCGTTGTTGAACACACCGGGGTTGAGAGGAGAGTTGTACCAAGGCCAGGCGAGGCCACGCTTGCCTGCCTGAGCAGCAACGGTGAACAAAGCGAGAGAGATTAAAGCACTGCCGAACATCTTTGGGTGAGAGCTGGAGAGGTGGGAGAGTGGGAGCTGTGTATGAGATGCCGAATCAGAGAGTCAAAGGACGACTCTTATACGCTTCCGTACGCATGGTCATTCAAGTCTAGTCCAGCCAGAAGATCCAGGCTGCTCATCAGACAGCCGCAGACAATCATCTATCGGATCGCCAGCGAGCTCTGTACCTGAGTTGAGCGCGCTGGTAGCGGTCTGTCGTGGCCGAACACTGTCCTCGCGCACTGATAATTGCGGGGCGGACCTGGCATCATGCCAAGGAACTAAGTGAAAGAAGTTGATTTGGACGGATCATGTCCTATTCAGGAAATAGCTGTATTGATCGAGAAGAAGAGAAGAAGTAGCGATATAGTGGGTGGGGGTGCGCAGGATTTTCAGATCTGATCATATTCAATATCGCGGTCGAGTCCCGAATTCGAATTGCTATCTCAAAGACCGAGGGCTGCTCCACAGCGGAGAAACTCAGATAGACTCGACAGAAACTGTGACTGATTCCTTTCCAAGGAGTAGCGAGAAGCCTCAATCGAGCCGCCGTCAGTCGGACCGCCGGTTCACGGAGGTAGCCTCCAAAAGGATTATACAGCGTGCAAGAACGCCGTTATCGATGGTCCATGCGGTCAACCAACAGAACTAGTGAATCATGTATAGCCTTCGCCCACCAAAATGATGCAGTCGCGAACAAGAATACGTGCTGGCAGAAGATCCGAGCGCGTTCGGGAGGAAGCAAAACCGATGATGCCGCTGTTGTGTTCTGCTGGCAAGGAAAGAAGAAGGCGAATGCCAACAGACGGCGCATATGCACATCCAGCGAGAATCACTGTTACTGTCAGCATTTTGATGCGGCATCCACAGATTCGAGCGCCCCGAGCTCATTCCCTCTTGATCCTGTCGGCCTCCTTGACAGCGCGATGCTTATACCCTATTGGCGGACGGAGAGCAAATCGAGGTACTGAAGTTGTTCAAGATGATCAGCATCCACTGACAGGGGGAACGGCAAATCTTGCCCGCAACGGCGCAACGAAGTCTAACGAAGTCAAGTCCTGCAACAACGGACTAGAACGGACTTGCGCGGAAACTTGCGGGCGTTGAGTGCCAAAATGGGACGCAAAAAGGCTACGGCCGATCAAAAAACCGTTTGAAGCTGCGATTTTGAACAGTGGGAGTGGGCAATTACAGTTCTGGTCGTGTCCAGCTTATGTAATATCTCCGTCTGCAAAACACTGCACTGCCACTGACCCAGCAGCTTCGCCAACCCGCCTTGCCTCAACCCTTTGAAACCGTCTCCTTGTGCCTCAGAATTGGCTCTCGCATCGTTTTAATATAATTTATGTATGTTATTGTAGCTCATACGAGAATATTATTCTTCCTCTGGTCCAAACTCATTGCTTCATGTACCACCAGATATTTCATCTTGCTTGGACTACACCGTGCCTCAATTCAAGTATAAACATTATATTTTACTTGTATGGTCTCACCCTTGAATAATAATAGCCTACCCAAGCACTTATCATTGGCTTCTGCATGTTCAGCACAGGTGGCAGAGTCTTTGTTAAAGGAGGTGTTATTCTTTGATCTTGGGTTATTTCTATGCACTTTAAGCGATATAAAAGTGAGGTTGAGCCAACAGAGTAATTTAGCAGTTGTTTCTGCTAAATTTGAGGCGGAAATGAGGCAGGGCATGTGCGTATTCATGCGAATTCAAAATGTGGCGGCAACGCGAACGCGCCTGTGGCTCGTAATTGCCACCGAATTGGCGCGATTCAGGCTCAATCGCACTTCCAGTATACCGGTCTGTGGCCACATCCTTAGATCTTGTTTTGCACAGAGATTTTTCGAATGAATTCTATATGAAGGGATTGTAGTTTGCAAATTTACTCTATCTGGATCAGACAAAAAGTTTACCTTGCACAATCACACTCTTTCACATCATTTAAAGCAATCCGAAGAGCAAATGCAAATTTAGAAACTACATACTCTTCATTTTACCTTTATGATCATAATCTCTCCTACACAGTCAGAGCTCTGGTGAGGCCACGGGCCTGTACATTGGAAGTGCCCGTGCGTGTTGCGGTGGGTCAAAATTTGGACCTATTTGATGATGTAATCGAGCGTGAGAATGTATTTTCGTCTGGCAGGCGTTGCCCACCCCCATGAACAGTTTTGAACTGGAAGGGGGGTGCCGACCCCCCTTCCAGAATAAAATCTGCGTTTGAAGATGAATCTGCGTTTGAAGCCGTCTTCAAACCCCACGGAAAGTCAAGCACTGACACCGAGACTTATTCCAGCAAGTGAAGGTCTTCGAGAGCAGTGAGTGAGATGATGTGGTACTCATCTACAGCTGGTATGGTACCTCAATCTGCTTACATGCCACCCTGCCTTTCGCGAAATTCCCATCTACGCTAATTTGGCATTTTAGCCAAACATGACAAGAATATCCCCGCAATCTGCTCAGGCAGATGCTCTGAGTTCGCCCATATGTGGTTCGCCAATTCCTAGCAATTTGTCCAAGCAGGGAGGTTACGGTGTCAAGCATGCTGCAAGTTTTCATACTCGGTGTATGATTAGAGCAACCTTTAGATGGTGAAATGCTGTGGATTCCAGCGCCCACAAAATTGACTCCCACAAAACTGACGTCACGCGCAGTCAACACAGCACGAGGATCCGACGAGGCACGGTGGTCGGAGATAGACGCCCGGCCTTCACTCTTGTTTCTTCACCATGAAACGTATATTCGCGCTGTGTCTTCTGGTGTCGTCCTCGTTGGCTCAGGTGGCTCTCCCGAACCCCCCAATCCTCCCTCCGAACGCGTCAGCAGGTGCGGTCACATCGTCAGGGAATACCCCAAACACCCAGTGGAGCACTTTGCTCGGCGAGGGTCTTTATTTTTATGAAGCGCAGCGTAGTGGGAAGTTGCCCAGTACGAACCGAGTGAGCTGGAGAAACGACAGTGCTCTTGATGATGGCAAAGACGTGAACTTGGATTTGACTGGTGGTTATTACGATGCTGGAGGTTAGTCGTCTCACTCGTTTCTCTTGTTCACGGGCCATTCCACCCGCACTAACCGACCTTCTCACAGATTATATAAAATGTACATATCCTCTGGTAAGCGCTACCTCGCTGCTGATCATGTATGGCCGCTGACGAATGGGCAGTCATTTGCAGTGATGAGCATCTGCTGGGGTGCGCTCGACTATGGCACAGGTGCGCACACCGCCCAATCACGCGTGTATTCCCGCTCAATCCAAACTAGGCTACGATAATGCAAACCAGACCGCTTATCTTGATGACATGCTCCGGTGGACGCTAGACTGGCTCATCAAGGTCGGTCCGAATTCCCCTTACCACAACACCGCAAGTGCTGATCTAATCTTGACCAGGTGCACCCCGAAAACGACACCCTCTACGTCCAGGTAGCTACCTCGGACCTCGACAACGCCTACTGGGGCGGGGACCTGAACATCCCCACCCCGCGCCCATCCTTCCCCATCAACGACACGCACCCCGGCACGGACGCCGCGGCCCAAGCCTCCGCGGCCTTCTCCGCGTGCTCGGCGCTGTACGCGAACCGCACCTCCCCCGCGCCATTCGACAAGCGCGCGTCGCTCCAGAACGACACGTACGCGGCGACGCTGCTCACGCACGCGCAGCAGCTGTACGCGTTCGCGCAGAACGCGACGGGCGGGCAGACGACGTACCAGACGAGCGTGCCCGTCGCGGGCGAGGCGTACGCGTCGAGCTCGTACCAGGACGAGCTCGTCCTCGCCGCGCTGTGGCTCGCGGGCGCGGAGAACTCGACGGCGCTGTACAGCGAGGCGGAGGCGATGTACAAGAAGTTCGGGCTCGCGGGGTGGGACGGCGTGTTCAACTGGGACTCGAAGACGCCCGGGCTGCCGGTGCTGTTTGCGCAGCTGTCGCAGGCGGGGCTGGGCGGGAACATGAGCAAGTGGCAGTCGGAGTCGGAGGTGTACTTTGACAACATCGTCAATAACGGCGGGCCGGGGTATCTTACCCCTGGTGGTTTGCTATGGTATGACGGGGACTCGGACGATGCCAGTCTGAACCCCGCGCTCAATGCTGCCATGCTGATGTCGAGGTATTCCACTATGGCCACATCTTCCAGCAAGCAAACGACCTACCAGGTGCGAATGTCAATCAAGGGTCTCGAGCATATCTAATCAGATTCGACAGAACTTTTCCAAAGGACAACTCGATTACTTCCTGGGCAAGAACCCCATGAACGTGCCCTACGTCGTCGGAGTCAACCCCAACGCCCCCACCAATCGTACGTACACTCAACAAATTATACTTCTCGCAGCTAATAGCGTTACAGCCCACTCGGCCATGGCCAGCGGCGGGGACAACATCTCCGCGATCGACACCTCGCCGCCCGTCGAGGCGTACGTGCTGTACGGCGCGGTCCCGGGCGGGCCGTCGAAGACGGACCAGTTCTTCGACCTGCGCAGCGACTGGGTCGAGTCCGAGCCCGCGATGGACTATTCCGCGCCGTTCCTCACGCTCGCGGCGATGCACGTCGGCGACGCCGCGGACCCGTACTACACGCGCCTGCAGGCGGGCGCGTACGCGCAGGTGAAGCCGAGCGGGATGCCGTGCGACGACGCGTACCCGTGCAAGGGCGGGAGCGGGGGCGGGGGCGGGCACGGGCTGTCGAAGGTCGCGAAGATTGTTATCGGCGTGGTGGTGGGCCTGGTGGGCCTGGTTATCCTGGTGCTGTTTGGGCTGTGGGCGTGGTACGGCATGAGGCGCAGGAGCAAGAAGTATTAAGGGCTGCAGACTTTTCACGAACTACGGGACTGCGGACTTTGCACTTTGGGACACGGATTTTCTACACCTCAGACGATTAGACCGGTTTTTGACTCCAGAGACTACCACAGACTTTTCTACATCTCAGACGACTAGACCGTTACTTATCTCCAGAGACTTTACATTGCCACAACTAATGCACTACACATTGTGTCTAGCCCATCTAAATCAGTACACCTCTAGCACGTATCTTTCCTCCTCCTTGAGCCCCTCCAAATACTCGCCCGCGCCCTCGGGCGTGAACCCCTTGTACTTGACCAGCGCCTCCACGAGCGCCTTGTATATATCCGGGACCGGCCACGTCGGCCCGCACAAGTAGAACACACCCTGCTCATCATGCAGCATGCGCACCAGCGCCTCCGCGTCCTCGCGCATCCTATGCTGTATATACACCTTCTCCCGCCCGTCCCGCGAGAACGCGAGCCCGGCTTTGGCGATCGTCCCGTCCGCGACGTACGCCTCGATCTCCTCGCCGTACAGGTACTCGCTCGCCTGGTGGCGCGAGCCGAAGTAGTAGTGCACCAACCCTTGCCCGTGCGCGCGGGTGTGCGTATGCGCGCGGTGCTGCAGGAAGGCGCGGAAGGGCGCCGCGCCCGTGCCGAGCCCGGCCATGATGAGCGGCTGCGCGGCGGACGGGGGGAGCTTCATCACGGACGGCTTGAGCGAGACGGTCACCTGCTGCCCCGGCTTGAGCCCCGCGAGGTAGCGCGTGCACTGCCCGTACCGCGGCGAGCCTGGTGACACAATCAAGTCAGCGCGAGCAAAAGAGAGAGAAGGGGGGGAGGGGGAAAGGGGGGGCTTACCAGAGGGGGTGACCCAGTCGACGGTGACGACGAGCAGGTCGACGCGGTCGCCCACGACGCTCTGCGCGCTCGCGATGCTGTAGTGGCGCGGCTTGATGTCGCCCACGAGCGCCGCGAGCACCTCCACGCTCGGGCGCGCGCTGGGATGCGCGCGCAGCACGTCGACATAGTTCACCGTGTCGACCTCCGCGAGCTTCTTGAACGTGCTCGCGCCCTCCGCGCTGCCGATGAAGAGCAGGGCGTGCCGCTCGTAGGAGGAGGTCGCGTGCGCGGCGAGCTCGGCGTAGAACGTGCGCGGCGGGCGCCCGAAGAGGTCCGCCTGCTGCTGCAGCACCTGGAACACCGTGCGCGCGTGCATCCGCCCCCCCGCCCCCGCCCCCAGCGGCGCCGTGATCACGCGCTCCGGGTCCGCGCCGTACCACTTACAAAAGCCCAACACCTCGTCCGCGTCGTTCCACCCGTGCACGCCGAGCGCCTCGCCGACCGCGTAGCGCAGCCCCGTGCCCGCGGTCGCGAACTCGAGGTGGAACACGTTGCGGTCGTACTCGGCCGGCGTGAGGCGCCGGTTCACGGCGGTCGTCACGAGGTACGTGCGCTCGGGCAGCTCGGGGCGCAGCGCGGGGTCCTGCGGGTACTCCTCCTCGGCCTCGTCTGCTGCTGGTAGGGGCGGGGGGGCGAAGGCGTCCGCCCAGAGGAGGTGCTTCGCGGCGTCGTGCCACGTCCCCAGACGCGCCCCCGCGCCCGCGTCCTCCTTGGCGTACGCGGCGGGGACCACCGCGTTGAACTCGAACCCCTTCAGCGCGGGCGGCGCGGCCTTCGGCGCCTCCGCCGCCTCCTCTTCCACCACCTCGACCGCCTCCAGGCGCGCCCACGCGTGCGCCCCGAGCTCCTTCATCCCGACGCCCTCGATGGTGTCCCCGAGCAGCGCGGCGGCGGTGCTAGCCACGAGCGCGGGCGTGGCGGCGGCGCCGAGGTACAGCTGCAGGAACGCGAGGTAGCCCAGGACCTGCGGGAGGGCGCCGCGCGCGAACCGCGAGTCTGCGGGATCGGGGTGGAACACGTATAGGTGCAGCGCGCGCGCGACGATCAGCGCTTTGGTCGGCGCGGGGAGGTGCGCGAGCGTCTCGGCGGGCGTCCACGGCGCGAAGACGAGCACGGACGAGCCGCGCTTCGCGTGCGCCAGGAGCGCGTGCGTCTTCAGCAGCGCGGGCTCGAGCACGCACAGAAAGTCGCTCGCCCCCTCCCCTTTCCCCTCCCCCTCCCCGCCGAGGGGCAGCACGAGCGGGAGCGGGAGCGCGGCGGCAGCGGCGTCGCCGGGCGGCGCGAGGAGCAGCCGGTCGGCGGTGAGCCCGCCCGCGCGCGAGAGCGCGTCGTGCGCGCGGAGGAGGCGCGCGGCGAGCACGTTCTTCGCGCGGAAGCGCTGCGCGATGTACGCGGGCAGGGAGGCGAGCGGGGCGCTGGGGGTGCTGAAGAAGAGGAGCTTCTTGAGGTGCGGCGCGTCGAGCGGTGTGGGCGTCTGCTCAGTGGGCGTGACCTGCTCATTGGGTGTGGCCGGCGCGAGGGCCTGCAGTGCATCTCGGAGCGCGGAGGGCGCTGCGAAGAACGCCTGCGTCTGCGCGGGCGTGATACGGTGCGCGACCACCCGCGGACCGGTGCCCGCGAGCGCGCCGAGCGCGTCCGCGAACAGCGCGCCGTGCGTGCCGGGCGCGGGCACGTCGTCGAACACGTGCACGGTCGCCGCAGACGGCGGGAGCGCGGCGCGGAGGGCGGCGGCGTCCCACGGGCGCAGCACGCGCACGGCGAGCACGCCGACGCCGGGGGGCGCGAGCGCGGCGGCGGCGAGCGCGAGCGGGCCGTTGAGCAGGACCAGGACGGCGCCGGGCGCCGCGGGGCCGGTGTACGCGAAGGGCGCGGGGAGCGTGCTGCCGTCGCTTTGCGGCGCGCGGGTGTCGGCGGCGGGGAGCTGCTCGCGCGCGCCGGCGTAGTGGTCGAACACGTGCACGACGTGCTGCGGGAGCGCGTGCGCGATCCTGGAAAACTCGAGCGCCTCCTGCGGGGTCGCGGAGAGGAGGACGACGAGCGCCTGCGGGAGGAGCGGCCACGCGAGGGCGAGCGGGGCGAGGGACGGGCTGAGCGCGAGGGTGTCGGCGGCGGGGGTGGCGGCGGCGGCGTGGACGACGAGCCTGCTGGCGGGCGAGGCGGGGGGCAGGTGCGCGAGGGCGGGGGCCATGCGGGCGAGGCCGGTGGGGGTGGTGTACGCGGCGAGCACGGCGCCGCCGGCTGTCTGCGCGCTGGTGCCCTCGGAGAGGCGGCCGACGATGCTCAGCCCGGCGCCCGCTCGGGTCTGCAGGCTGACCACCGCTGGCCCGTTTTCTTTTGCGCTGGCGAGGGTGCGCTGGCCGAAGCCGACCTGCTCTGCGAGGTCAAAGACGTAGACGGTGGAGACGTGCTCTTGGGCATAGTCCTCGATGAGCTCAGACACGGGGAGGGCGTAATCCTCGACGGGCTCGGGTGCGTTGTCGACGGCCATCGCTGCGATGAAGAGACTCGCAGTAATCGTCGTTTGATATCATTTTCAGGCAAGAAAGTCGGAGGACGATCGGGATTAGACAATCATCACGCCTTCTGTGGCTGTGCAACGGAACGATTCTGATTGGCTACTACACTCTACATCTACTCCTTCACCGTATTGAACAGCCGGTCCCCCTGCCCAGAGTCAGCCAATACAATCGCGGAATGCAATCCACGGAACGCTTACCGTGTCCCCCAGCCCGGGCGAGATCAGCCCCTGCGGCGTCAGCGTCGCATCCACCCCCGCCACCCATATCTGCCCCGTGTCGCTGTCAGCTTGGCCCGCGAATAGTAGACGAACGAGACCCACCTCCAGCTCGGGGTAGTCCGCCTGCACGTGCCTTAGGCCCTCCTCCGAGCCAAGCACGCACAGCAGCTTGATCTGCGCGATCGGGATGCCCCAGTCCGCGATCATCGCCAGCGCCGCGCACGCCGTCCCCCCCGTCGCGATCAGCGGGTCCAGCAGGAACACCTGCTCCACCGGCGGCGACGGCGGCAGCTTCGAGTAGTCTGCCCCGCCCCCATCATTAGCACGACACAACATCACAAAACACCAATACGGAGAACGAGGAGGAGGGGGAACGCAACGCACATTCGACGGGCTGGAGCGTGACCTTCTCGCGGAAGAGCCCGAGGTGGTACACCGGCGCCGCAGGGAAGAGCGTGAGCAGCGCGTCCGTCATCCCCAGCCCCGCGCGCAGGATCGGCGTCAGCCCGATGCGCGGCTTGATCCGCGCGCCCGTGAACGGGCCCACCGGCGTGTTCTACACGGTTGTCAGCTGGTAGGGAGGGAGGGGGGAGGGAGGGGAAGGGGAGGGGGACGCACGCCGTGGACGGGCTCCTCCTCGAGCGTGCGCGTCGCCTCGATCCCGAGGATCAGGCTGATCTCGTGGATGCCCTGCGCGCGCGCGTTAGCGTTAGCGTCAGTCCAGTGCGAAGGGGCGGACCTCGCGGAACTCCTTGGACGTCGTGCTCGTCTGGCGCAGGTGCGCGAGGCGCGTGTTCACCAGCGGGTGCGAGAGGACGTTGATTCCGCCGGGCATGGTCTTGTTGTGTTGGTTGTTGGTTGGTGTGGATGGGAGAATGGGTGTGGGTGGGTGCGATAAGATGTAGATTGCTCACGCGGCTAGGGTGGATTAGCGTCACGGGATCACATGAATTTCAATTTCCCGCGCTGGTCGAGCATACACTTGAACTCCACCAGCAACATCTCTAAATGCCTTCTCTCTCTTTATTCGAGGTTTCAAATGATGAAGAAATCATATATTTAAGCCTCTTATCATAAATGAACCCTATCGTCACGCCAGGTCGTGTCATCAATGATGTTTCGGGCACGCCACAACCCGTCTGCGTCAATGCACCTGCAGCAAATTCTACACACGTTCGTTCAGACACGTCCAATAATGCATATCTCATATCTGCTATGATTTCTGGGACATCATGAGCACTGGCCGACTCAAAAAGTGTGATTTCTGGAAGGAACATCATAATCTGCGCTTCGCTGTAAGCTGCTCTTTCATTTTGTAGCATAATTGTGTCATTAAAAACTTAGATCTTCATTCGTGCCGCGACCTCCGAGATAGATGCAATCGCGTCGCACCGTGTGGCCATGCACTACGCCGCCACCAACTTTCCAACTCCACTTGATTCGTCCTGACGCACCACAAATTCTATCACCTTTGTCTATCTATCCTCCGGAGAAATAAAGACGAGTCATGAAGAGTACAGTAGCTACACATATTCCGTCTCAGAAGGGTAGTATAAACACAGAGTGAAAAGAGCTGAATAATAAAGCACCTCTTTTACCTTCAACCATTACTATGTGATCTTAACTTGCCTTCAAAACTGTGCAAAGCTCGCTGAAGCTGCGCGCTCTCGCATAGATTAGCCCAAGCGAATTTAAGTTGTGTCGAGATACAGAGAATTGAATCTCACTGCTACGCCACACCATTGCTTTTGCGCCACATCCTTGCTCTCGTCTATCGATTCGACACACCAATATTCATCTTGCGCTCATTCCAAATCTCGATATCACGCGTAATTCAATCATAAAGATCAGTCTGATTTACTGACGCATATCTCGATCTACGAATTTCCCGGTTTCATAACTTGTTCTCCACTGCCACACTAGGTGCCGGTATTTCCCTCCGATAAATAGACATCTCCTACTGTTTTCGTACTCTTCAATCGAGGCAGCGCAGATACTGGGCAAGTTTTTTTTGCAAAAGTGAAGTTATTTGTCACAAGTGCACAAATGTTGGTAGTGCTGATCGTTACAGCTTCCGCACTCACATCCTGTCATCCTTACCAGCATCTCTCACTCGAGACTCTGAGCGGACCAATCGAACGAAGAACAAAAATTGAGTGAAAATAACGAGGAACAAGTCAAAGACACGTTCCTGGCTCGCAAACCGCAGCGTGAACCGAAAACTACCATGCAAACCCACCACAGCAACCTGCCCATCCCTGCACCCACGACCGTCAAGGTGCTCTGCATCCCCGCCCTCAGCCCGCCTCCCCGTCTGGTCTCCCTCCGCACCACACACGTCCCGCGCGACGGCGGCGGCGTCAACTCGTTCCTCCTAGAGCTGCCCGGGCAGTTCCCCATGTACCAGTCCCTCGTCGGCTCCGCCTACCGCGGGCCGCAGCACCCGAGCCAGACGCACAGCGGGTGCAGCAAGGGCTGCTCCGCCGCGTACCTGCCGTTCCAGAGCATCGGCGAGTACGGGGAGGACGCGGTGAACACGCACGTGCCGGCGCTCTTCGCGCGGGGCAGTGTCTGGCGCGGGAATGTGTACGTTGCGAAGTTCGGTGCGGGGTGCGGGGCGGGGTGGGCGGGGTTTGAGGATATGCCCGAGGGGATTATGGAGCTGTTTGCTGAGGGCAGCGCGCGCGAGCCGGAGGACGCTACGTGCACGCCACTGCCTGGCCAGGATGTTGATGATAGCGTGCTCCCCTATCTCGCGCCGCTTTATAGGACAGACGAGGGTGCAGGCAAAATCGGGCGCGCAGGGAGGGGGAGGAAAGAGTAGAAGTGCACTCCAGGTCTTTCTTCCAGACACAACACAGCCGACATTCGTCAAACTTTGGGACAGACCTCAAGGCATATAATCGGGGCCCGGGGTCCTTTGACTATCAGCAGTTCATGATACTTTCCAAGACTATTCGATGCTCGTAAACACATGATAGGCGGAATGGTTTGGGGAGACGTCCGCACGAGGTCGATGTCGAAGTCGGCTGGCTGCGTCATGCACTGCAGGTGAAATAAAATGCCGGTCGTTTGCTGGTGATCCGCAGCTGACATTCTGCATGTTCTACTAGCATTATATTTGTAGCTGGGGTGGGGCCACTGTCTCTGAAGACATCACGCTCGCGACATCTGAGACTGCGGATTCGAACTCCCATGTGTTGCTGTATATTTTTGCGTTATCGCTATCTGGCAGCTTGGCTGTGTAAGTCAGCCTGAGGTTGACACTGACAGCTTTAATTATGGAAACGGTCATGACGGACGCGCCCTTGGCAAGCAGGAAAACATCCCAAAGGCTCTCCAATGCTCCAGTAGATGCTCTGTTATTATACTGTCTATGGGCCGCACTCGTCGAGCATCTGTCTCTGTTGATTCTCCATCAAATATAGGCCATCTCTGCAGCATATACGGAAGCCTGGGCATTGTCTCGGCGGCCATCAGGCTTTGCCGGTGATTTCGGCCTGTGATGAGGTGATAACAAGCGCCCAAAGTTGTGGTAAATTACCACCACCTTCTACTCTTCTACCGAGTCTTCCAACGCGCCTGCCTGCCTTGACTTGTCCACACCCTGCTACTCAGGCGGAATTACCTCTGACAGTACTCCCGATGCCGTTCGGCTTGTTGCTGCAATGGCTGCCGTGCCGCGGCACGGCAAATAAAATGCTGGTGTTATCTTGCAGTGACAGCCAGCCTTGGCCTTCAATTGAAAGGTTTTGTGGGCTACATATGCATGCGAGGTCGCTTCGCTGCTCGAGATTTGACCGATGGCATATGTTCTGCGCGGCACGTCTGTGATTCAAGCCAAGTTTCTGGAGAACGCGCTGTCAATCCAACTGAGCTTGCGTATCACACGAAATCAAGCATATAAATACAGGGCATCCAATATCACACTCTGCAGGTGCCCGGTCAGCAGTTACAGATGCTTCTTGCTATTCTCGTCCAGCTTGCTTTCCATCTCCAGGCAGCGGTGGCCAGTCCAGCAGCGCGTAGATCATCGCCAGTGGTAACTCTTGATCAGGCGACCTTCACGGGAGAGAGCGACGGCCAAATATCGCAATTTCTTGGGATACGATACGTGCAAGCGCCGTAAGTATGGTCGCCTCGATTGATGCTGTTACTCACGAGATATGTAGCATCGGGGACCTGCGGCTCCGTCAACCCCAACCGTTTAGTCGATACACCGCCAACGACAGCAGCGTCGTAACTTCGTTCGGTCTGTCATGTACCCAGAGCACTAGCGCAATACCCGATCCCACCATCCCCTTGCCGTCGACCACAAACATCACTGGCCTGCCCATTCCCACCGATGACAGACCAGCTGGCGAGGATTGTTTAACAATTAATGTGAGCAACCATGTACTTCTCACCCACTGGCATCAAATTAATAGCATTGCGATTAGGTGATGTAGGTTCCATGGGCATCCATACGTTAGGCAAATTCTGCAGTTGCTCATCTCGACTTCTGATTATTTGGTCAGCACCCCTGCCAATGCGACTGCGAATTCGAAGCTCCCCGTCCTCATGGTACGTCATTCTGCGCGTTTTAATGACATTATATTAATGAATCTCCACTAGTGGATATATGGCGGAAATTTCGAAACCGGAAGTACATCTATGTAGGTTTCAACTTCACGCTATTGATATAGTGTCTGACACTGTCTAGCTACGATGGTACGCCCATTGTGAACGCTTCAATTGCCCAAGGCCAGCCTGTTGTGTACGTCAGTGCGAACTACCGGTATGTCGTCGTGAATTGGCTTGTTTCTTATATTACTGAGATGAATAAAAAGCATGTCAGCATTCGGATTCATGCCGGGACGGGAGGTCAAAGAAGCAGGGCTTGGGAATCTAGGTCTGCAGGATCGTAAGTACGCCTCGTTTCACGTTGGATTCCATGGACTAATTCTCACTAGAGCGTGAGGCTATGCGGTGGATACAGAGGTATATCAGCCAATTTGGCGGCGACCCTACAAAGGTGACAATGTGCGTGTGTCAATTGATGTTTACCTCGTGCTTGCTGGCACTGACCTATCACTGTGGATCACAGCTGGGGCGAAAGCGCGGGTGCCTGGTCTGTTGGGTTGCATTTGTTGGCGAACAATGGCGATCCAGGAGGACTTTTTCGTGCCGCGATCATCGAATCGGGGTCTATCTATCCCACAGGCGACATCTCACTTGGGCAAGAATGCTTCGACACATTCGTGCACCAGACTGGATGCGGCGCCGCTGCAGATAAACTGGCATGCTTGCGAACAGTGCCTTACGACAATTACACTGCAGCTATGGAGGCCTCTCTGGAATATCAGGCGAGTCTGAGTGAGCTTCGAAATATCCGTTCTAACAGAAGATCCAGCCTCTTTCCATTGCATGGCCACCAAGAGTAGATGGTGTATTCCTGGTAGATAATCCTTGGGACCTTATCGCAGCAGGGAAGATCGCCAACATTCCCGTGATCAATGGTGAATTCGATGCTCCCCCACTGGCCCGTGTCTGACGCATGATATAGGTTGTGTAGATGACGAAGGCACCCTGTTCACTATTTTCACTTCGGCCGGTAACATCAGGTACGATGCATATTCCATTGGGTCCAATTCATATACTCATTGGCGTTTTCAGTACCGAAGCCGAGTTTCGTGCATCTGTTCAAAAGGAATGGTTCCCACAGGCACCTTCACATATCATCGATCAGATCTTAGAGTACTATCCTTCCAATGTCACTCTGGGCTCTCCTTTTGGCACCGGCGAAGCTAATGCAGCGAACCCCGAATACAAGAGGGTATCGGTACGTGCAGCCCACATTTCATTTATCGGTGGATCTTGATTCCATTTCCGTAGGCGTTCATGGGTACGATATAAAGTTAACCACTAGCACCCGCAACTAACACGGCAAAATCATACGTAGGCGACGCATTTTTCCAAGCAACCAAAAGGTACTTGTTTATGCTTGTCGCACAACTTTCGTAGAAGCCTAACCTGGCTATACATCCCCAGATATTTTCTCCATACTTTAGCACATAGGCAAAATGTCTGGTCCTACGGTCAGTTGAATCTGAATCAACCGAAAACTCTGATTTGCGAACGAACTCTCTAGCATACAAGCGTTTCAAAGATTTGCCTCTATTCGGATCGGTGAGCGCCTTTTGCGCAACGTTCGCCTCTCTTCAAAGCGTCTGATGTCTTCGAAGTTCCATTCCTCTGATAATACGGCTATCTATCAATTGAACAACAACCTCCTCAATTACATGATTCGCTTTGTGAACGACCTCGACCCCAGTGGCAGCAGCGACCTCGCCTGGCCAAAGTATACAACGGAATCGCCACTGCTGCTGACGCTGTTGGACCCTGATGACACGCTGGAGCTGTCCAATGACACATATAGGCAACAGGAAATCGCGTACCTGACAGACCTTATAGTCAAATACCCCTGGCAGTTTAACAGTTATGGAATCTAATCGCACGCTTCATATACGACGCTTCAACTTAGATATATCCTGTACATCTGCCAATCTTATTAGATTCCTTCTAGGGTTAGTTTGTTCTGGAGTTGCACTTTGATATCAAAGGAGTCACGGTGCGAAGAGTTCAGCAGTTATATTCCACAACTGATCCTAGTCGGGTCATTATTGACTCGCACCCGCTCATCATCTGCGCTTGTATTCGCAAGCTTTCAGCACATTGCCTTGCCCCAATAAGCCCTCCCATTCCTTCTGGCTAATAGGTTTCCTTGGAACCTTCACGAACTCGAACAGCGTAAAATGCGTGTTCTCTTCGTCCTTGCTCACTAGCCGGAACCCGATGCTCCCCACGAGAGAGACGAACGCGTCAACGTCCGTAAACCGGCTCGTGACCTCTGCGATCTTGAGCTCGCCGTCCGCGAGCAGGATGCGCCACGCCTCACGGATGGTACCGGGCCAATTGGTGCCCATTAGAGAGAGGGCACAAACGACAACATCGACCACCCCGCCTTCGCCCTGCGTCTTGCTTTTGCCTTTCTCGTCGGCCTGCGCTGCTTCGGATCCGGGCAGTGGCACATGCGCACATATGTCCGCTTCGACTACGAGCTTTCCGTCGCTGACTAGATCGAATGATAATACTGTCATTTTTGCCGGTAACAGGGCACGCGCGAGAGCAGCGTCACCACATCCCAGATCGGCAATGACGGTTTTGGATGGATAGGCGGCGAGGATAGAGGTGTAGTGGGTGACGGGGTTTGTGGGCCAGGAAAGGACTTGGTGGCGGAAGCCGGTATGGTACTGTGGGCAGGGATCAGCATAACGATAAGGTATCGAGATGGCACGAGAGGATGTAGTTCCGCACCTCTTCGTAGACAGCTGGGTCATTACGCATCATCTCGTGCGATTCAGCACTGTCTGCTTTATATAGCACCTCGTTTATCCATCTGTAAATGTTAGGCCAGTACAGGCAGCTCAGCATTGACAATGGCTCTCATGCAAATAAAAAAAGACGCACCGGAATCGTGCTCCGTCAAGACTGGCCTTCATCCCCTTCTGCAGCGCCGTCAGCCCGCTCTCCTTCCCCTTCCCCTTCTTGTCGCCTTCGTCGGTGGCAGCGCCAGGTGATTTGAACGAGAAATTGAACGAGCTTTTCGGTGGAGACGGTGTCGACTGTACGAGCGTATGATTGCTCGTTGCGAGACTCGCGTTTGAAACCGCTGCTGCCGCCGCCTCCTGCTCTTTGCGTTCTCGCGCGCGCGCCTCGCGTTCCTTCTTGCTCTGCAGCTTCTTCGGACCGCTAATCGCCGCAAGCTCTGGAGCGCCGCGCTTGGGTTTCTTTGCCGCTTTATCCTTCTCCCTGCCCTTTTCTTTAGGCAGTGTCTGTTCCTCTTTGCGCTTCGCCAGTGAGGGGCCCTCCACAAGATCAGCAAGCGAAGCATTCGTCCCAGACCGCTTCCTCTTCTTCCCCGTTCTCGGCCCAGCCCCTTCCTCTTTGTCACCTCGCAACTTGTGCATAAGCTTGTCGAGATTCATCTCCGCTGATTTTATCCTCCCAAGCCCGGCACCCAAGTCAGAGTTAGAGTTTGTAGAGGATGAGGGTCGTTTGCGTTTGTTCGAGGATGAAGTGGGGGCAGCGGCTGGGACCGACCACCCTGGTACGTCGAAAAGCGGCATGGTTGAGGTGTGGTTGGAGATTGTTGGCGGTGCGCCGAGATATACTAGAGCGTAAGTAGATCCGATCGTCTGATGTAAAAGACTCGGAGGCGGCGATTGAATGGGCGTCTAAATTTCCACTGTCCACGTCCAATCATGTTCCTTCGAACATGACTGGGCAAAGTCTGCGTCGTATGCGCGCAATTTACCGCCTAGGAAGTGATTTAGCGCTCATCAGACCACGCTCAGCGCCCAAAATGCACATCGGTTTTTTTTGGATATACCATGTCCTCCAAATGTCTTCACAATTGCTGAAATTCTCAACTGCGGCAGAACTGCCACATCGACATGTGTGTCCATTTCCTCTTGCACCAGGTTCGTTTCTTCCTCTAAAGCCAAAGTTGTGTCGCCATGGTGCTCAAAATCAATTCAATGGCCCTGCAATTTCCTGCTTGATAATTTGAGTTTGATGTCGCAGGCATTCAAATCTTCGGTATGGTTGCAGATTGCCATTCGCTTACCGCTGCCATAGTAAGAGAGGCGGCCCTTCCAACGCTACAGATAAGGCCTGAGTAAAACCTCCCATACGATGCCCTACGTGCACGTTCCCTCTCAGAAGGTTCTGCTTCTACCATGGCTTGGTGTGCTGTTTCGATATCCCTTCTCTTCTGGAACCCATCTGGCCGCCTTGTTCAAGCGCCTATCTGACCTGGCTGCTATATTCCTATAATCAACCATGGAATCACTCTCGGGCGCTTCAAGCAAGCTCGAGGTTGCATACTTAAAGCTCGTGGGTGGATGTACTTTATCATCCACCTTCCCCCCATTGACACGCAGCTTCCTATGTTCCGTTTACCTACTCCTCCTGGCGCAAGTAGTCCACCTTCACCCTTCGAGGGGGACCTTGTGGATTCGGTCAGTTGCCATTGTTATCATCATGTTGCCATAACTGACTGGAATGGTGTGCCAGCAACAAGAATTCGAGCTTTTAAGCGCAGCATGCGAGCGGCTTGAAGGCACTAGCTGGCATCACGAGATGCTCACTGCACCCCTTTTAACGAGGGATGCATTCGTTATCGCGAGAAATCAAGACGTTGGCATGCAATACGGCGTACTAGGAGAAACTCTGACAATTTGGTATGGAATTTGTATTCACGTTTTATACCCTATCCTTACCAAACTCAGCCCAGAAACGCCAACCTTATACGGAGATCGCCGCTTGTACTTGAATACAGTAAGGTTTGCTTGGCCAATGCGATCCTCATCTGACATTCTGATCGTCAGAATACCCCCTTCTCAGCCGTAGTCTGTGGAGTTCAGGGTTCCGGAAAATCCCACACAGTAGCGTGCATGCTCGAGTGCATGTTCATTGCCAACTTTTCTCCGATAGGGTCTCTACAGAAGCCTCTCTGCGGCTTGGTCCTTCACCTCGGGGAGGGAGGTCCTCACTCGCGGCCATCCGAGGCAGCTTGGTTAGCAGCCTCGAGCCGCAAGGACGTCCAGCCACCGGCTGTTAAGGTTTTTGTTTCGCCTTCCTCGTTGAGGACTATGCGGGCGGTGTACGCTGCAGTAGACAGCAAAATTGTCGTCGAACCACTGCTACTCGACGAGGAAGAACTAGATGCTCATGCGTTTCTCGGCATGATGTCCGTATCAACGTCCGAGGTTCCACCTTTATACGTACAAACAATGCTCGTGCGTTTATTTCCTTGGCTTATGTGTTCTTTCTTCTCATGTATATGCAGTCTATCCTCCGAGACCTAGGAGAGGATTACACTTACGCCAAATTCCAAGACTCCCTTAATGCCAAGAAAACAAAGTGGAACCCTGCCCAGTTGTCTGGACTAGAGCAGCGTCTCGCACTCTTGGAGTCCTTTTTAGCGAAGAAGGTCTTCAGCAAGAAATCGCAGTCTTCTAAGAATCCACGCTTTGCTCCAGGGCAAATCACCATCGTTGATCTATCCGATCCCTTCATCGATGCAGGCTCTGCGTGTGGGCTGTTCGAAATCATCACTCGCCTCTTCGTCCGAGCGAATGTGGATACGGGCAAAGTGCTCGTTGTGGATGAAGCTCACAAGGTATGCGTCTCGTCAGCTTCTTCCCTAGCTGAGAATGCTGATCTAGCTATAAAAGTATCTCGTGAACAATGACAGTGCTGCCGGCCTGACTGGTACACTGCTTGAACTGACCCGTGAGCAGCGTCACCTCGCGATGCGGGTCATTATCAGCACGCAGGGTGAGCGTTTTATACCGTCTAAATTAAACTTAAGTCTTATCATATCTACAGAACCAACGGTGATACCACCAACCCTGCTTGATCTCTGCACGGTGGCTATAATGCACCGTTTCTCCTCACCTGCATGGTGGAAAGCACTGTCAGTGCACGTTAGAGCTGACATTTCCTCAGACTCGGCCTTTGACAAGGTTGTACGTTTGCAGGTAAGATGCATTGCTGTTCCGTTCGTCGTCCCGTATTGACAAGTATGTTTTGCGCAGACCGGCGAGGCCCTCGCCTTTGCTGCGACAGGTCTTGCAACTTTTCAAGCTGAGAATTTGACTACCCACCCGGCACTGGAAAGCCTCGGCCGGCGATATATGGTCATCAAAACGAGGAGGCGGGTGACCAAGGACGGAGGGGCGTCCATACTGGTGGTATAGTCCATTTGTCGCTTACTCCCGTCATCGAATCTGTATCTACGCATCCATATCTTGCTTCACCTTATATATTAGATGATTTCCTAGTCGTTTTATACAATACCCTTTATTGCGAAGATTGCCCCCGCCGCTTCCTGATCATGGCCATAATTAGCGGTAAAACTGACGAAGATGACACTGGTGTTCACTGCTGAAGAAGCTGACCACGATGTGAAGTGAGTGATATAATCTAACAATACGCTCAGTAAAAACAGATGGCATCACACTTTCAGCGTGCATGCAAAGTTGCCACAAAGTTGTAGGAGCAAAGCTCGGTTGATTTATTTCTGCCACCACCCACGGATAAATGCGAAATTACAAACTCCGCGCAATTGGGGTGAAAGTTCTGATCGCTCATCTCGTCTCGTCCGCTTTATCCCTGAGGATCTGCGGTTTCTACTTCCCAATCAGCGCGTGTGACCTGACGGATTGTCGACCGATACAGTAATCTGCCTCACAGCGGCAGAACGTTCACTTCATCCTGGCCGATTGCGGTTGATACTGTACGAACAATCTGGCAACACGTGTGACAGGGTACTATTGGCAAAGATCTTCGCTTTTCCTTTCTGTGGGGGCTTGCAGCGTGTTTTTGCTGCCTAATCGCCATATGTGATTGAATTGAAATTCCTTTATCGACGCGTATCTCCGGAGAGAAGCCTGCAACCCACGTTGCCCTTGAAGGGACTGCCAACAAATTTCGATTTGGCCGCTATCCTGGACCACAGACACAATGACAAAGAAGACCAAGGCCGAAAAATTGCAGGCAAAGGCTGCTGCGGCTGCAGCTGGCGCTGGCCCTGCTCCAGGTAAACCAAAGATCCTAGGTGCAGCGGCATCAGGATCATTCCAGATCAAACCCCCAACGAAGGCCCCTGTCACTCCTGCCCCAGGTCCAGTGCAGAAGAAAGCAGCAAAGGTTCCTCCTAATCCACCGACACCGCAGACATTGTCCAAGAACCAAAAGAAGAAAGAGAAAGCAAAACAGGTACAAGCTCTTTTGGTGCAGTCTAATGCGCAAATCGGGAGTTCCGCAATCCATCAACCAGTCCAAAGCCCCTACGTAGCCCCGGCTGCTCCGCCTCCGCAGCCTGTTAGTGACCTGTAGTCATTAATCTTAGCCGCCTCTGATGAATTGACTAGATTCGAGAATGGTCGGCGCCGCCAGGACTCCCCCTCCCTGCTCCACGCTCTGTGTTCGCGCCGGCTGTACCAGTCGCGCGATTGCCAAGCCCTCCTGAAAGCTCAACGAGTAGAACACCCATCAGTGAAGTGATGATCTCTGCTGGCCACGTATGTCGCATTTCTTGCTTACTACTTCGGCCATTGGCTGAGAGTTTTGCAGGAAGAAGTACAGCTTCTCGAAGACGATTCATTGAACACCCGTGGACGGAGCAGAGACCATGAACTGCGCACGGCTCCCATCTTCACGAGGGATGCGTATGTTGCATTGGGCACTGCCGGGCATACAACACAGTACGGAGTACTCGGCAAAGTCTTAGAGATTTGGTGCGTCACTTGATCCCGTCAGAGCCGCGCTGTGTTCACCAATGCTGCTCGAAGCTCAGGCGCGGAGACAGACACGCCAGATGAGCTCTCGCGCATGTATGTCAACACGGTAAGCACCCCATTCCGCTCTTGAGCAGTCTTACTGAGATCCATCCAGAACGCGCCCTTCTCCGCAATTGTATGCGGCGTGCAAGGTTCTGGCAAATCGCACACTGTGTCCGTCCTGCTAGAGAATATGTTTATCCCATCCTGCACCCCCATCGGCGGGCTCACAAAGCCGCTCTGCGGGCTCGTCCTGCACTTTGGCGAAGGTGGGCCAGCGTCGCGCCCGTGCGAGGCAGCGTGGGTGGGCGTACCCACTTTCCATGGCGTGCGGACACCGCCCGTGCGCGTGTTTGTGTCACGCTCATCGCTGAACACGATGCGCACGGTGTATGCGCCTCTAGGGGACGGCGTGTCGGTGGAGCCGCTGCTATTTAGTGAGGCAGAGCTGGATGCAGAGGCGTTTTTGAGCATGATGAGCGTGACGGGGTCCGAGGGCGCGCCATTGTATATCCAGATTATTTTGGTAGGTCCGTTCTCCGTCTGGAAAGTGCCTTAGCTGACGGATCGTGCTATAGTCTATCCTCCGAGAGCTGGGGGAGAACTACACATATCGCCAGTTCATCTTGCAGCTCGAAGTGCACAAGAAGAACTTCAACCCGGCCCAGCTCGCGGGCCTCGAGCAGCGGATGGCATTGCTTCAGTCGTTCATGGATCAAGGCAGAGGAACGCAGCCTCGTCCCAGGTTTGAAGCCGGGCAGCTGACCATCATCGACCTATCGGACCCATTCATTGACCCGGCCTCTGCGTGTGGGCTGTTTGAGATTGTAACGCGGTTGTTTGTGAGAGCGGACGTGGGCACGGGGAAGGTCTTGCTGGTAGATGAAGCGCATAAGGTGCATTTGATTGTTTGCCTAAATGCTTCTGTTACTCAACATACCGCAGTATCTGTCTGCCACCAAAGGCACTACTGGGCTCACCAAATCACTGCTAACGCTCACGCGTGAGCAACGGCATCTGGCGATGCGCGTATTGATTAGCACACAAGGCATGTAGTTCCACGTTTCTCGTAACTTCTTCGTGCTCATGCCGCGCAGAACCGACTGTTGTGCCCCTGGTGCTTCTGGATCTGTGCACGGTCGCCATACTGCACCGATTCCAGTCGCCCAGTTGGTGGAAGCACTTGGCCGAGCATGTCAGCGCGGACGTGAGTGCCGAAGATGCTTTCGAGAAGGTCGTTGGCCTCCAGGTAAGTCTTTGGACTGCCTGCGCTAGGAAGAGTATCTCATCATTGGTGCTATATAGACGGGAGAGGCAATTATCCTGGCGCCGTCGGGGCTTGATGCAAAGGATGGGCTGCTCCGCCAGCTGGGCCGAAGGTATTGTTGTGTCAAGATGCGGAAACGGGTGACTGCCGATGGGGGGGCCTCGATCCTGGTGTTGGAGTAGAGTTGCTAGAGCGACGAGCCCAGACGCCAAGGAGTGAAACGCTCAACTGAATGGGCTGAAATGAATTCATGACGTACATTTTGTATGACGAAGGTTAAAGATGCCGACGCCACCCCAAGTCAGCCGCATCGGGCCAAGGCACATAAAAGTAATCGTCGTCATCGCATTATTTGGAGCCAAAACTACCTTCCGCTTGCTCAATTCACCCTCCACTCTTCTCCCACTGCTCCTTCTTCCTATCTTTCTCTTTCAAAAAATCAGAAAACATCATCTATCATGCCTTCCGGCACGGGCGTCGTCGACGCTTTCAAGAGTCAGTCTCCATCATTCATTTTTGCGGCTTTTATATAGCATTTATCAATGCACTTTTATGGCATGTGTTGCAGATCTCATAAGACACGGCAAACATCATCAAGCTGCCTCCCGTGCTGAACAGAAAGCCCCAGAATCAGACTCCTCCCAACGATCTCCCATCTCTCTCGATACACCCCGTGGGAGCCAAAGGCAACAACAACAACAAGCAACGCAAGATTTACCGACCGATGTCCAATTTGCTCAGCAGCGTTCCCCCGACCACCGAGAGGCTGCTGAAATGATTGTCAATGAAGAGCGCGAGGCAAAGTCAAAGATGCCGACCTACGTTGGCCTCGAGAACTTCAAGTTGATCGACAAAATGGGAGAGTGCGTGTCTTGATCTTCTCTCGTGATCTCATCCGATCTCAACGTCATCACGTTCTACAGTGGAGCATTCTCGAATGTATACAAGGCTATCGACATCACTACTCAGAAGAAGGTTGCAGGTGAGTACTCGCCCCTGCTGTCACCTTCAGATGCTGATTATACACCCCAGTCAAGGTTGTTCGCAAGTACGAGCTAAATGCAAGCCAGGTCAGTGGTTCATTTCGGTAGTGTCTCCCCTGCCATTAATATTCTCATTGGGACACCTTCTGCGCGCGGTATATTGTTTCGCTTTGTCATCACAGGCAGGCGACAAGCATTTGAATCCTCAGTTTAAGAAAAAGCCGCGCGTCACAGAGGTGCCGTTTCTACTCTTCATGTCGTGTCCTGGACGAGTACAAATGGATTCTAACACACACTTTTACTACAGCGTGCAAACATTCTCAAGGGTGCGTCCATATTGGCATGTGTTGTGGATAGCACTGATCCTGAGCACCCGTGCAGAGGTTCAAATCATGCGAGGAACAAACCACCCATCGATAGTGCGCTTGATCTCGTTTTCAGAGTCACCGGAACACTACTTCATTGTCCTCGAACGTGAGCCGTGCACTTGGTCGATGTCGCTACCGTTGGCTGACTAAATGTCACGCTTAGTCATGGAGGGTGGCGAGCTCTTCCACCAGATCGTGAAGCTGACATACTTCAGTGAGAACCTCTCCCGGCACGTCATCCTCCAGGTCGCAACCGGAATACGATACCTGCACGAAGAGCGTGGCGTGGTCCATCGGGACATAAAACCAGAAAATCTCCTTTTCGAGCGCATTCCCATCGTTGCATCCAAGAACCCTGTCCATCGTCCTTACGATGAAGAGAAAGAAGATGAAGGCGAGTTCATCCCCGGGGTTGGTGGCGGAGGTATCGGCCGGGTCAAGATCGCCGACTTTGGCTTATCAAAAGTAGTGTGGAACGAAGAGACGATGACGCCCTGTGGAACAGTTGGCTACACCGCGCCTGAGATTGTCAAGGATGAGCGATACTCCAAGAGTGTCGATATGTGGGCACTTGGATGTGTGCTCTACACTCTACTCTGCGGATTCCCGCCTTTTTATGACGAGAGCATAAACGTGCTTACAGAGAAGGTCGCTCGCGGTTACTACACGTTCTTGAGCCCATGGTGGGACGACATCAGCCACACAGGTACGTCCGCTCTCGCCCAAATATTCTCGTAATATCAAACTTACCGTACCATAGCGAAGGACCTCATCACGCACCTGCTTTGTGTCGATCCGGCCCAGCGATACACTATCGACGAGTTCCTTGCTCACCCATGGTGCACAGCTGCCCCAGCCCCACCGCCTCCACCTACACCATACGCGTATGGTCCTGGAAGGGGCTTGGACTCGCCTCTCCTGAACGCTGCACAAGGTGGCCGTGCAGAAGGACGTTCCCCGGGTCTTGCGACATTGAAAGAGGCCTTCGACATCACGTATGCTGTGCATCGCATGGAGGAGGAAGGCGCAAGGAGGAGAGCATACAATGGTCGTGGAGGTGCTGGCCAGCGGGGTTTCTTGAGCGGCCTCAACGAGGACGATGAAGACGAGGACGAAGACGAAGTGGAAGACACTCGGCGAAAGCATGGCGATGCTGCTGGTCGCGCAGTCGCGCAGGCCAACACAGGCTCTGGAAATGCATATCAGTCATATCAGGCCACCACCATTGGGAAGACGGCACCCAGCCCGAAGGTTTATGAAGGTGGGAGGGCTGGTCCGCGTGATCGTGGCAGTAATAAGAGAGGGCCTGCAACTACTGGGAGTCGCGGGTTTGAGCTGGACATGGATGCCGCGACGCTACTGGGCAGGAGGCACAAGCGCTCTGCAGAGCCCAGCCCACTGGCAGGCAGGTCGATTATTCGCGAGGACACGGACGAGAGGCTCCCTCCCGGCAGCCCGATGCGCGTATGATGATCATTGCAAGCCAGATGGTCGACGCCGCTGATCCGTCCATTGTTCATTTACCTCCTGGCACGGGGATATATCTTCATCACTGGACACTTTCACCATTCCACCACACAGCCATACCCCCGGCATACACGGCATTCCCGGTAATTCTATGTCTTTTTATCTGTCGCGCCCGCTCTCGTTGTGCACTTGTTTCTTTAATCTGTCACGTCTCCATCCGCGCATTCATTCGGTCTTCCTTCACTTATCAATTACTGTAGATTACTGTAACATGTTCATGTTCATGTTCCCGTCAACTAGAACAATTATATACGTCCTCTCAACAACTGGGTGGCAATGCCGTATGGTGAACAAGATTGGCGGAAACCTGGAATCCAACTTGTCTGCTGCTTTAGATGAAGGTGGTATTAGTGCCGGACTTACACTGTTACAGCCGACGTCTCCGTTGTCGTAGGACCATGACTTGACCTTGACTGCACCGTTGCAGGCAAGATTTTCCGCTCACTGTCAGTGCACGCTGATCACCTTGACAACTTTCATTACCTCGATATGCTCTCCGTCCGTCAATGAGCTATAATTATTGCGCTGTCATGAAGATGGACGGGATCAACAGAGAACGGACGCTCGAAATTGTTTAGCGGCGTCATCCCTCTGAATGCCGAATCAAAAGGCTGACAGTAGCAGTGATTCCCGCTGGATGTGCATATGCGCCGCCTGTTGGTATTTGTGTTTTGCTGGCACGGCCAGCAGAAGCCAGCAGAATGCAACAGCGGCACCATTGCTTTTGCTTCCTCCCGAACGCGCTCGGATCTTCTGCCAGCACATACTCTTGTTCGCGACTGGATCACCATGGAAGGCGATGGCTACCCATGCTTCTTCAGCTCTGTTGACCGCATGGCCCATCTCTACCGGCGCACTTTGGACGCTGCGCACAATCCTTTTGGAGGTTATCTCCGTGACGCGGCGGTCCAATGGTGGCTTGATTGGGGTTTCTCGCAACTCCTTGGAAACGAATCAGTCGCTATTTTTGTCGAATTTGTCTCAGCTTCTTCGCTGTGGAGCAGCCCTTGGTCTACGAGATCGCCATTCAAAGGAGACTCGACCGCGATATCGAATATGAGCAGACCTGGAAATCCTGCACACCCCCATCTTCTATGCCGCCACTCTTTCTCTTCATCTTTCAGTTGCATTCAATCATGAACTTCCATCAACAGTTATGCCCTTAACAGGATATGATCCGTCTGAATGAGCATATTCCTCTCAGGTGTTTGGTACGATGCCAGGGCCTCCCGCGATTATCAGTTCTGCATTCGGGATTCGCATCTTCGAAACGTAATTCGTGTTGACAGTGTTCGGCCTTAACAAGACCGCTACCAGCGCGCTTAACTCAGGTACAGAGGTTGCTGGTGATCCGACAGATGTCTGTCTGTGTCTGTCTAACGAACAGCCTTTGAATCTTCTGGCTGAGCTTGGGTTGAGTTACCACGCGTACGGAGTGGTATAAGAGTCGTCATTTGACTCTCCACTTCTACATCTCATACTCTTTCCGCACTTCCATACCTTTCCAGCACTCACTTCAAGATGTTTGGCAGCGCCTTAATCTCTCTCGCTTTGTTCACCGTTGCTGCTCAGGCAGGCAAGCGTGGCCTCGCTTGGCCTTGGTACAACTCTCCCCTCAACCCTGGTGTGTTCAACAACGGGGATGGAGAGGTTGTAGCCATCTACGATTGGGGTGAGCACGAGGACATTACAGCCACATGCACAAAGAACTAAATTGTTGGGCATCAATGTAGAGACCTATGCGCCCCCTTCGACCAACGGCAACGGCGGCCTGGGCTTCATCGGAATGCAGCGCTGCCTCGACTGCTCTTCGAGTCCTATTGCGGAACTCGCTTCTCGCCACGCTGCCCAGGGCTGGGCTAGTAAGTGGTTTGTCCGAATTGCATGCGAACTTGAAAACTGATTCAAACGCAGCCGTGTTCACTTTAAACGAGCCGGATATCAACGGCATCTCACCCTCCCAGGCTGCTTCGTGGTACATCCAATATGTCAACCCGCTGGTTAGTATCAACCTTGCAACCGCTTCTCGGCGAAGACTAAATCCCTTCTCCAGGCCATCAAAAAGGCTTTCCCTGCGGTTACGAATTCTGCCGCGTCCGGCCAAGGCCTGAATTGGCTTGCCCAAATGATCAGTGCCTGTAACGGACAGTGCTATGTCGACTATGTGAACTTGGTAAGCCTTTTCGCCATTGCAAAGTAGACGAATGCTTATGGTCCTTTCTAGCACTGGTATGGGTGAGTTGATGTACCATTAAAGCCTATGTTACCTCTTACGAACCATTTGCCTGCAGAGGTTCCTTCTCCGACTTCCAGTCCCATGTCGAGGCTGCCCATTCTCAATTCCCTCAGTACCAAATTGTCGTGACAGGCAAGTTACATCTTCCAAAAGGCTGCCATTGGCTAACGCGGCTACAGAGTTTGCGCTTGACAACCCTTCTGGTGGGCAAGCTGCTCAGTAAGTCTTCGAGGCTTTCATCACACTTATTGGAACACGATTGCTCATTTCTAGCTCAGAATTTCCTTCTACGAGCAGGCCTTCCCCTTCCTCGACGGTGCCAGCTATGTTCAGCTTTACTTCCCATTCGTTGCCACTTCGCCTGCCCTGCTTCAGGCCAACGATGCTGGTGCCGTCTCCACCGTCGGTACCGGCTCTTGCCTTTTCAACAACGACGGATCGCCATCCGCCGTCGGCAACCTCATGTACTAAAAGATCGGGGCGGGTGGATAGAATGATTATTATCCTATTATTATTGGGTTATATACAGAAACCTGTCTTTATTTTTAAGCATTCAAACAAGTCTTACTCAGTATTAATGAGACTTTCGAGGATCCAATGTCGAAAAGTGGCCACAAGTGCAAAACAAGCGGAGGCCGAAAATGACGAGTGGATTTTCATTATGAAACGTTTGTGCTTCAGCGACACACTGGAATCTGGATCCAGCACGGATGGATCATATCTAAATCTCTACTGTGAAGGCCTGTGAAGACCCCTAATATCATGACCAGTGAGCAGATGCATACATCGATATCAGCATTCAATTCCAGCTCTCCACTTGCACATTGGTTTTTTTGATCGTATCGATGGCATCGACGCCTGTCGACGCGGCGATTGTCGGAGTTATCATCAAAAAAAGAGCTCGATCCCCAGCCAGACGCCGGTGCAATGGGTGAATCTGCTCTGCCATCCGGGCTTTCACCCGCTGATATCAATAGCATAGCCCTTTGTAGCCGATGCAGCATTGCTCGAAGCGCTCAAAGCCCCCCCAGTGAGTCAACGAGGTGGCACATCAAGTATCATGACAGAAGACGCGCCGTCACCATCCGGGAGATGGTATTTGCAGTGCCATTTGATCTCAGCCACATGCTTAATGACGGCGCTATGTAATTAATAGCCCGTTGCGACTCTCAGACACATAACTGTGAGCAGTATAAGTAGCACTTTGCCAAATAGCTCTATTCTCGTCCCATCTTACTCTCCCCCACTTTTCAGTCTCCGAGCAAAGATCCAAGATGTTCAGAGCTGCCCTTTCACTCGCTCTCTTTGCCATGGCTGCTGAGGCAGGAAAGCGTGGTCTGTGCTGGCCTTACTGTAAGTAGCTTTGCGGTCAGAAGATGCAAAATTCAACCAACGGATTTTCAGACAATGGATCCTTGAACCCGGGTGTATTCAACAACGGAGACGGAGAGGTGGTCGCCATGTACGTGCAATCACGTTGCAGTTTATACCCGTAAACTAAATTGCGAATAACTAGATACGACTACGAGACCTACGCGCCTCCTTCCACTAACGGTAACGGTGGTCTGGGCTTTATTGGCATGCAGCGCTGCACCGACTGTGACTCCAGCCCCATAGCAGACCTTGCGTCACGCCAAGCTGCACAGGGATGGGCTACGGTCTTCACTTTGAACGAGCCTGATATCAATGGGATCAGCCCCTCAGATGCTGCGTCATGGTACATCCAGTATGTCAACCCTTTGGCGATCAAGAAGTCTTTGCCTGCCGTCACTTCGTCTACCAACTCCGGCCAAGGGTTGAGCTGGCTCTCCGAGATGATCAGTGCATGCGGTGGACAGTGCTACTACGACTACATCAACCTCGTGAGTCCATATGGATACGAGCCCCCCCCCCCCCCCAATCCTTTCTGAACGAACTCCCCTAGCATTGGTACGGATCCAGTTTCGGTGAATTCCAGAGTTTTGTCGAATCAGCGAATTCGCAGTTCCCCGTAAGGCTTCGATTAACGCAAATTCTTTCTTGTATTGACAAATTTTTCAGGGCACTCAAATCGTCGTTACCGAGTTCGCCCTCCAGAATCCCGCTGGTGGGCAGGCCGACCAGGTTGCATTCTACCAGCAGGCCTTCCCCTTTCTCGACGGCGCGAGCTACATCCAGCTATACTTCCCCTTTGTCGCCACTTCGCCTTCGCTCTTCTCTTCCAACGACGCAGCTGGTGCTGCCTACGTTGGCACTGGTTCATGCCTATACAACGACGATGGCTCCCCATCGGCTGTCGGCAACCTCATGTACTGAATGTGCTGAGCTACTCACTTGAATGGATACCAACTCACGTATTCTTATTACTATCTAGTATTTTTATGCACACGTGTAGTATCGTATTATAGGTCTAGATGCGATTCCCCGCAAATATTTGTCTAATGTTTATTGCATTCATCTGTTATCTTGAATACCTGATTGTCATCCTTTTCAATGCAAGCAAGTCGGGTTAAAGCATATGCATGAAGCTTTGCAGTACTGTCAGGGATTGACTCTGTCCTAATAGTGATAAAGGATTTGAAGTAAAGTGTAGTCCTTACTTGGCGCCGCTCCAGAATCCAGATCCCGATATCAGGCGAATGTTGAATCAATCACCCACCAAAGAGACGAGAAAGCACATGAAGATTTGGAAAGAGTCGTAGTGTCTGAACCTGTGGGGAATGTTTATTCAGTTCATGATATGATGTTTGATGCAAGATGCTCTATATATGGCTACAATATGAAAACATAGATCAACCAGTGATCCAAATAGGTGCGGAAGGAAAACCAGTTTCCACAGCGGTTATGATATTAGACCATGAGCACGTAAGAGGCTTGCCCATCTGTAAAACAAGGATCAGGACTGTCATGACGGACGGTGGAATGAACGACTCACTCTTCTTGCTGACATTCCATCTCAGCTAATCGCCGCTTGAGTTGCCTGATATAAGATTTGAGGGACAGAGAACCATTGCAGACTGGTAACCACTTACGAATTTTCTCTAGCGAGAGCGTTCCTCGACTCCTTGGTTTTCCGAAGATCCTCAGCCATTGATGTCCACGCTTCATCTTCGGGAAGCTGGGCATCCTGATACATCCCGTCCAACTCTTCGTTAAACGCCTGTGAGGGACGCGATCAGTGTCATAATCGCTACATTGCAGCAAATCGACGGCAATCTCACCTCATACATGATCTCCTTCTCGGCAGTGGCATCAGCCAGGAGACTTTTCACGAGTTCACACTGGCGCTTGGTATTCTGCAGCTCAACTCTGGCTTTATCCAAATTTGTCGATTTCTGCGGCAATTCAGCATATCAGGTGGATTCCATTTGGTGAAGCACAGACTTGATGCTCACCTGCTTGAGATCGTTCGCTAAAAGTCGGATATTGTCCTGCATGGCTTCGTAATTTGATGAGGCTTTGAGAATATGTCGATCGGCTTCTGATACGAGTTCTTGCAGAGAGCTGGCAATGTCATCTGCAGGCACGGCCTCCACATTCCGCGGTGTGGATGCATTGTGCAGAGTACCGGCTCGAGTGCGCGGTGTTGCCTC
>JACXVL010000027.1:172432-234847 GCA_014898675.1 Athelia sp. TMB | reverse complement strand
ATAAGTTTCCTGCGCTGAGGATCAGCAGTAGCCATGTGCTTGATCATGGCGCGGAACAGCAGCGTATATCTTGGTATTCGCTGCACCGGATCCATCAGAAGTTCTCGCAGGCCGATTCGATTTCGAGAGTCTGCATTTGCGTATTTGATTCGCTGATAACAATGATAAAGATTTGCGTAGACAATAGTGAAAGTAGCTCACATCAATGAAGGCTGCAAAAGGAGATGATTTCTTTCCCATCTCGCGCAAGAAGATGGTTTGTGCCTCTTCACGCTTGTCGTAGTACCCCTTGTAGAATTCAAAGCCACGATGTTCTTCGAAATGTCGCAAGGCTACATCACCAACGCCCCCCACAGTTCTCGGTCCATCAGGCTTCAACATTCTCTCTAAGTCGGCAAGAAATGCTTCATTGACGGGCAAGAGTTGGTCAATATTGCCAAAAAGAGTCTTGGCCTCGTATGGAGGTAAGATAGAAGTGTCTTTGTTTCGAGAGAACTTCCGCAAGGGATCGGCATAGTCGTGCTTCAATATCTGCAATCTCCTGACATATCCTCTTTCGGTCACCACCAGTTCGTTGATCAGGTCCAGTAGAGTTGACGAGTCGGTGGCCTTAGCCTTCTGCCTTATACTGTGAGTACTGTGTAGACGAAATTTCACTAGTGGGACCTGCTACACCATACCCCTTGAGGGACAACAACATGCCAAAGACGCGTCACCTGACGGTCTGGCAAGATATGTGGGTATCTGGCAAGGCACGAAGGGTTCGAGGAGAACTTACACGATCGGAGACATCATTTGAATTTGCATCCGTAGATAACGAGAGTAGTTGGCTATCAGAATCTGCACTCATAGGTTCGCCCAAAGATGCAATAAGATCTTCAACATCTGTCGCTCACAGGTTTCAACACACGTCACTATTGATCAAGTATAATAACACACCTTCAGGAAGTCTCCGACCGTTTTCTGTGCTCTCAACAACAACTCCGCAGAAGAACACGCGTTTGACGGTTGACGGACCACTGGGGGCCGGTTTCGCAACGGAAAGCCAATCGTCGCCAGTGGCCAATGGCACCACTTTCCGTGGAGAAGCGCTCAAAGCCATAAGAGGTGTTGACGGGTTATCCAGAGACGAGCGTGGACTTGACGCCGTCCTCTGGCAGCGGTGGTAGGACGGGCAGTAGGAAAGAGGATGAAGGTGGTGGTGTAGCTCGTGGGACCGACGACGCGCCTAGGAAACCGACATCATGTGACAACGCGCGTGAATCGCGTTTCTTTGACCTTCCGCTCTCTGCGAGACAGTCGCTGCCAATCTACAGTGCTAAGATATTTAACAATCGGACATTGCTTTGTGCAGGCGAACTGATTTACAATATGGCAAGAAAGATGCTAGATGCTAAGGGAATATTATGTAGGTGCTCAAGAATGAATGAATATGAATACGAATACTCTGGAGGAATATTAGCTATGCGACGGAAAAGTGAAGGTACTCCATAGATAAAAATGAAAATATGGTTCGTGAGAATTCATCATTGCGCTGCAGCTATGGGAGCCGTGGTGGTTGTATTCAATGGACTGAAACGTTGCAGGAAGGATTTATTTCTCTTGACAGGTGGAATGGGTGGGACGGGCTCGTCTCCGGTCGATGCCATCATTTCACGACGGGACGAGCTAGATGTAAATAATGAGCGTCTTCGAATAGGAGTTGGTCGAAGCGGGTCTGACAAAGGACTCTCAGCTCGGTCGTCGTATGGTCGAAGCTGCCCTGTTTGGTTCGCAGACAAGAGCCCACAGCTGCGCTCCTTGGTCGTGTGATTTCGCCGGACCGCAGTAGATTTCGGGGATTCTTGAGCAGCGGCTGAAGCACAGAACGCTTTCTGTAAAGGCTCCTCATCTGGAGCTTTGGGCTCGCTTTGTACCCGTCTACGCAAAGAGCCAGAGAAGCGCTTGAAAAGACTGTAATTGTTTTTGGGATATGATGTAGGACGAGGATCTTGAGGGGACGGGGGAGGCAAGGAGTGATGGCCAGAAGCAGATGATCCTGGGGAAAGTGAGCGAGAGTGAAACATTTCCTTTACTCCTTCAACCATTGACCGGCTACGTATCGGAAGAAAGTGGGATTCCTGGACGGCGAGGAGATTCGGACGAGGTATAGTGGTACTTGCCCTAAGAATGGGAGGCCGCAAGGAGGGCATGGCTTCCGTGACAGGGCTGTTGCCCCTAGATGCACTATTCGAGCCAGTTTGGGAAGAGCATTGTGATAGGGCAGGGGGCGAATCGGGTGTTTCACAAACTTCTCCCTCAACAGTAAGGCCCAACGGTGGGGAGGTGATCTTCAATTTCTTCACAAGCTTACGACTGGGCAACGACCTGGCTGGAGCCTTGGGCACCCCGAGGTGCTGAACTTCCACTTCCGCCATGTATCCGTGAGTGTCTGATCCACCAGTCCTCCTTGGTACGAGAACGCTCTCGCGCTTCGTGAGCCTGTTTTTTGCCGCCACGCCCATTCCTGTCATAACCAATCCCGAGGTGGATCTCGAGAACCCTCCACGAACAACCTTTGGGGCTTGAAATAGCTCCTCATCTTGAGTGCCGGCGCGTAATCTGGCTGTTAAGCACATTTCGGAAAACACATCTAGCAGCCCTGATTCAACGGCATACCGCGCGTTGGGAGATGCCCGGCGGATGAGGATCGTAGTCTCTGATGCTGCGAAGATAGCTTTCACAGATGCTGTAGAAGAGCGGTGACTGACATGGGTCAGCTCCGGACGTTTTGAAGCGGCTAAATCAGCGCGAACAGCAGAAGCACTCCAATCAGACGGGTGCCCGTCTAAACTTCGCGCATGGTGCGGCGGAACAGGAGGAACGGCATCCAAAACACTATTCGAACTGTCCAGGCTTGATACTGGCTCGTTGACCCATGATGGGGTGTATTTGAAAGACTCGTGTATCGCGGTAATCCAAAGGTCCTTCTCGCGCTGGCAGGCAGCTGCCAGATCGAGCAAATGACCTCCACGTGACAGCCGCAAAGAACACGGCAAAAGAGCTAGCAGCATAATCAGATGACATGCACAGCTGGATAATGTAACACTCACAGTCTTCCTCTGGCACATCGATAAGCTCGAAGCCCGTCAAAGAACACCAGTGTCTTGGCTCATATACAGGTCCTTTGCTGACCTTGACCAGGATAAGGTATCCTCCCATGTAGAGAAAGGCCCCCAAGTACTTCGCTTTGACCGTCCCACTGCTCCCGGGAATCTTATCTGCGTGATAATGAATGACATCTAGCGATCCAGCAAATAGACATGTGCCCAAGGAGTTCATAAATGCCGGGGAAATGGTGTGGCCTACGAGGGCCCGCAATGAAGAGGTAGTCTGTGATGTACCAGAATTTAATATGCGATTCAAGACCAGTGACGACTTAGTTGCAATGTCTCGCCGACGCCGCGCCTCGTCGACCGATGCGGCTACATTCTTCATCGCCTGGGATGCGACATCCACCGCGATATCCGGATCCACTTGACCATCCGCCATCTGCGGCGTCGACGGCGAGAGGCTCTTGCCACATTTGAGTTGGTCTATCAATAAGGGATACTTGCAAATTCTTTGCACGGGTTTGATAAGATAGTCAATGAAGACCAAGCGCGCGCTTCGATCGCGCCCGGTGATCCCATTAGGCGCAGCGAAAGTATTGGTTGCGTTGAGATTTGCCCCCAGGTGCTGCGAGCGCGGCAGCCGCTCTGGTGCTTCCAAGGACGACAGGGAATGCCGCCGCCTTCTCAGGGCTGCGAAGAGCTCCTCCTCCTCGGCCATGGGAGCCAGCGAGTGGCCTTCAACGGTTTGTGGAAAGGATGTGGGCTTCCTCATGTCCGCGACCATATGCGACGCGCGCTGTTCAAAAGACTCCCACTCCTGGCTGTGAGCATTCTGAAGCTTTCGAACCAGGTCAAAGGCCTCAGGGTGCCCCGCGCAGAACGTCTCGTACAATTCAAAACCGGCCGCCTGGAAGTCATATGAGCAGGGATAATGACACAATGGGGTTGCACGCACCTGAACTTTGATCTTATCTGCCACAGCTGCGATAGCCGCCTCCAGGGCATCGCTGGGAGGCCCGATCCCCTTCTTCTCCTTGGAGTGAACCAGTACTGGAGACTCGGACCCCTCGGCTGTTAATGAGAACCCGAGAGGCTCCAGTGCCATTCGCAAATCATCGACAAAATCTTGATGGAAATGAAATATATCTTCCACATTCCGGGTCACGAGGTCAATTTCCTCATCAGAAAACATATATCGGGAATGTTGCTGTCCTTTATGGGAAACCGCTGTGCCGTCATGGGTGGCGGGATTAGATCCTGCGAGCGGGAGGTGGGTTTGTGACGAGTTGAGGTTGAATGATGCAGTCGTAGGGGAGCGCGAAAAGGTTGGAATGGATAGGTTGGACGACGACCCAAAGGGACCGGTACTTGCCGACCGGCAACTTAGCATTGGTAATTGGCGGATATAGCCCTATGCTCGATATTAGCAGAGAGTGGGAGAGCAAGCGAGGAGACTCACGTTGATCAACTCGCGCAGATCCCTCACATACCCCATTTCCGTCGTGAGCAGCTCCGTTAGAGCATGGTAGCGCCGTAAGTTGTCTTTCAGATTGTCTTTGAAAATCTCCTTGGACTCTTCGTCGGCTTCGGGTGCTTCATCTGCGGTCTCATAGTCTTGGGGGCTCTCTGCCCATGTCGGGTCATCGTCTTCCCTGTCCGACCCTTCTGGCACATGGAAAATGGCCTTCTTGCTGTCGGTAGCGACGAAAGTGTCGCGGAGTGGGCTCAAGGGTGCCTTGGTGCTCACATACGCGAAGTTGCCTTTGTGGGAGGGCGACGGAGGCGTTGGAGGTGTCTTGGGAAGATCTTTGGACATAGACATCAGGGACAAGGATGATCGGCGCCTTAGAGCATACGTTTCCGTGGCATGCTCGTCGGATGAGGCTGGCAATGAGGCTGAGGGTTCTATGGAGGTTGGCACGCGCCGAGACTCTAAACTCGCCAACAGCTGCGAATTTGATTTCGTGGGGGGCGTGGGGGGAATGGAATGTGGTGTTTGGCTGACGTCAACCGCGCGAATCGCCGCGTTCCCTGAGGGAAGAGGCGCTGGGAATCCCTTTGTGAGATAATCTTGCTGCAATGGCGTCCCCTGGAGGGCTGCAAGCATCTCCTTCGCGCTTTCTCTGTCCGGCGCGACGTAGAAGCTGGTGGACGACATGCTCGTTGTGGGGGTGGTGATTGGGGAAGCCACAATGGGTGTCAGCGGAGAGAACGAGCGGGGAACTAAGCGTGTTCTTTTTCGGGCATTGGGGCGACCACTCCGTTCACCAGAGCTGGAACGTACTGTGCTAGAGATATGTTTTGCCAACGCGGGTTGATCGCCTGCCGAGAGAAGTAAGGGACTAGCCCCAGGCCGCCGGACGAACATGGGAGTGTCCTGGACATGTTTGTCGGTATATGGGAGTGTATGCGCTCTATCCATTGCGGAGCGAGGTGGGTATATACAATGGTTAAACGCCAGGCGGGCAGCTGGGTATATGCTGGGTATTGTTGAGGGTATATTGCAACTGAGTGTGCTGACCGGATTGAGATAGTGGGATCCCGCCCAGATAGCAACGCGGCACTGGAGTATCCAGGTTAGAAAGGGGAGTAAACCAACAGCGTCACAATTACCGTCAGACCTGCCAGTGACTAACGCGTTGGCACAAATATAGGGCGTGAACGCGCGAATGACGATCGGTTGATTGATCTAATGGCGTTTTTTTAGTATAAAGCACCTTCCATTCGTTCCACAGCGATATTCGCGTGCGACCACGCCTCACCACTGCGTTAACTGTCCAAATCGTCATCTGGCACCACCAACGTTCATTTTTGCCCGTGACTGATCTCTGAATATCCAGCGCGCGTGCGTATCCCCGCAGTTATCCCCATTAAACCCGATACGTCCGTCACCCTGCGTGATAAACTTTTAATATTCAAAAATACAAATATACACGCTAGTGGGGTGCCATCGGTGTATTCTTCCTGCCGCGCAAGCCGTAGCGCCCTGTCGAACGTGTTCACAGTCCAGCGCCTACATGAAGACATGAGGCTACAAGCACCCTGGCTCTTCTAACCCTGGTTTCATTGTATTTTGCGTTCCGGTCAACTACCAACGAGGAATAATGCTCCAGCCAATTGCAACTGCGGTTTTCGGAACGGAGATGCAGGTCGGACCCGAGCCCTCAGGCCTCAGGGGTTGCCAGGCCCCAGTTGGATTCGATACCTAGGCACAAAAGGCACAAACATCGCAAAGAACGCCGGGACGCCCAGGTCCGACAATATGTCAAATAACACACCCTAGCTGCATGCCCGGAGCCGCCACATTACTCTCAATCACGTCGTGGTATTCCTGTGCCAGAACATGATGTGTGCTGTTCGGACAGGAGTGGCCCATTATACACAATCTTATCAATCACACTGGCGTCGTTGAATAGGATCCTAATCCAACCAGCGCTCTCGATCGAGTTGAAGCGAACAAGTACCATAATGGTCTTTGCCAAGCAACACATGCTGCCCGAGAAACTGGATCCAAGACACTGCATAGTGCTGCGCAGGGCACTCTGTTCACAGTGCATGCACACGCTAATACAAGTCCACCTTATCGTCACCCCGGGGTATGAACCTCATGTTGCTCTGCTCGGCGTTGCGCCGACGTTGAAGCTCCTTATCTAAGAAATCGCGTAAAGCAGCAACATTGGCACCGCTGAAGACGCGAAATGCTGCCTGCTGGTCGGCATCGTAATTCTGAGATCTGATGAGCATACATGGCGCAATTGGATCTCTATATCATCAAACTCACCTTGGGAGGAGGATCGGAAAAGCGTTTGATACCCTTGCGCTTCAGAGCAGGAACACCATTTGCTGTGAGCAATTGCAATCTCACCAGCTTGCGCAGCATTAGCTGAACAGCGCTCAGAGAGATGCCGTCGCAGTATGACAGATGCAGCCGCTCTAATCCGACGGCATGTTCTGCCAAAGCAAACACGGCGTTGTCGGTAAGATTTTGAACCCGCACCAGGCTCAGCCTCTGGAGATTCGGCAAACTAGATAGTTCAAGCACCGTTAAATCGGTAAGATGCCGACAGACTGGACATCCATCAGTCCCGGCAATGCTGTATAGCAAAGGTATCAGTCCACTCACAGGCGAAATCTACGGACCGAAGGCTACTACAAAACCGCACGAGCTTGACAACACCACGGTCCGTGATTTGAGGTACATGCGCCATCATTAATGTATCGAGATTGTCGCCCAGACCGCATATATGATAAAGCGATGCATCTGTGAGCGCTGTGCAACCCGACAAGACGAGCGATTGTATTTTGGGGGCATGAGCAATCACCCCGGCGATAGCGTCGTCGGTGACCCTTGCACAGTACCCGATATCCAGAACACGCAGATTCTCGGCCGTATGGTGCAAAACTAGTGGCGGTATCTCCTCGAGCCAAGTCGACGGTGTCGGTGGCAAAGGCTTCTCGTTCGGTTCATCCATCATGTGAAGAGCGGAAGGAAACGCCTTGTCGGATAGAAGCGAGCAGCGAGCCAGACGCAGGGTGCGAAGCTTCCTGCTGAAGGACCACAGATCTCTAACGGGCTTTGGGGTTAACAGAGGCAATTCGCAAAGTTCTAGTTCGACCAAACGGGGGCAAGACTTGGCAATGGCGCTGATAGAAGAGTCGGTAATGCCGCTAAGACCATTCAGCTGGAGCCATTCGAGTGGTAATGATTTGGCCGTGAGCTCAAGGATCCCTACGTCACTGACCTATACGTGTCCACGCCGCTCTCAGTAACCAGTTATCCCAGCAAGACTCGATACTTCTACTTACCTCATTGCATCCAGAGAGATCTAAACCCTGCAAGTTGGCGGCGCTTGACGCAAGTCGGACCACAGTGCGGTCGGTTAAGTCCGGGACTCCAGACAAGACTGCAGACAAGAGGTTGCGACAGTCAGGGATCACATCCGCAAGGGCCTCGTCGTTGATAGCTGGGTCTAGATTTTGTTGGAGCACAAGATGCCGCAGTCGTCGACATTCCCCAGGCGTTGCTATAATCCCGGTCAGATCAATCATACTGCTGGGCATCCTCCGAAATTATCAAACATACTCGGAAGTCGATTGATTATTCTTTCGATGTCTTCAAGGAGAGCCAGTGGGGCCATAGGAAATTTTAAAATATAGTTTAGAAGAGATAGTGCAGGATTGTTAATAGAGATAGTCAAAAGGCATGGTGGTGGTCATGAAGAGAGCTAGAGCTCGGCTTCGCACTGAATTGCATTTAGTGATACGTAACGTCCCTCAGCGCTCAGCGCTTCTGGCACTCAAACGGCGGTATGCCCAGCTCTTCCACGTCTGGCTCTTCGACAGCGCACCCAAGGGCCAGCACTTCTCAGCTGCGACCCTCGACCTCGTCCACGTCGAGCTATTCGACGGTAGCTCCAAAGGCATCCAGTCCGCCAGAGCTCAAACAGCCAACGTCCAAGTCGCGTATCCCAGTCACACCCGCCGATCTTCGCTCCATCTTTTCATCCTCACGCACGCCCAACGAGGAGCGATCTATCTCTCGTGTAGCATTCTTTCGGTACGCTTGTCCAATTTCCACCATGTGCGTTAGCTGATTCCTTGCACAGGTTCACAGGATTTGTCTTGAGTTGCGTAGCAATTAGTCTTGCTGCGGCACGGGGACGTGTATACAAGAGTAGCGCAGCTCTCTTGGGCGTCGTATAATGACATAATGAATACAATGCTAGAAATCGCACGCGTGAGTCCTCCACCAGGCAATACATATCACATCCAAGACGATTCTACAATACATCCACCCCACCTCTCCCTGGAGACACGACTGCCACTACTTTGCTCGAAAGATCGAACACGGTTCCGCCTTGATAGGCAACGAGGTCCGTGTCTTCATCCGGAAGGTTGACGACACCAAGTAGCTTCTCCAAGTTCGTGGTGAGCAAGGAATATGCCTTCTGCTGATCGATACGCCCATTGGACTCCATACTCGCCTGCGACGACGCGTTCAGTATTACTGGGTGATATTGAAGGTGATTCTACTTACCCAAACCAGGTCAAATCGTGCATTTCGAGCTTGCCAGGCTTCATTCACGCCAAAAGCGACAGTGACCTCGTTGTCCATCAGCTTCCACAGGTTGGTGTCATTGGTCAGCGGGGGTCCTGCAAGGCTAAAAAGACGCATTTGCTTTAAAGCGGGATCCAGTGTTTATGAATGGGGCTTCTCTCACATTCTTCGTTGATCCCAGGTAATGGGATTTGGCCGCAATGGTGACAAGATAACACCCACATTTGCTTGACCTAGAAGAGCCGCGACATGGTCAACAATAATCCGACGGTATGAAATCTGATGCTTACCGATTTCTCGAGCGAGCAGATGCGCCTCGGTTGCACCAGAAAAGACCATCTTGAGAGTTGTCCCCCACCTTTCCTCGGTCTCCACCTTCAACTTCAGAAGCGACGACATGATATCTGCGTTATGGACCTCTATAACCAGAGGTATTTCTGTGATGTTCGTTAGTGGATGCAACATGTCGACGAGAACCTTTTGATCGATGCACTCACGTCCTTCCATGGCCTGGGAGAACCAGTAGCCGGTTTGCGTTTCCTTTGGCTCGAAGCCCCATAGAAGCCTTCTCAACATTGCAATCTCTTCGCTGACACTTGCAGTGGTCTTCCTGTTGTGTCTAGAAACTGCGCGGGGCCTAGCTAGAGTCACATGTAGCGCTGCGACGTTCTGTACAATTGCCCCTCGTTCCATGCCGTGAGCGGCGCCGGTTCGGAAGGTCGTAGATAGTCCTGAAATTATGGAACCGGATGACAGTGCATCCTCCTGGAGGCTTACCGTTCCCACAGTGACGCCGGAGCGGTAAGCTAGACTATGGAGATAGACTATTAGGACAGAAACATTGATCATCGGAAGGGTGCTGCTCACAGCGCGTTACGAGTGCCAAACTGCAGAGCGTCCATAGCTTTGACCACACCGCCGACATCGCCGAAGATCTTCGGGAGGTTCTTGATGAGCGCATTAGACAACATGCCATTACCAGTAGAAGGCTCGCTTTGAATTTCCTCTACCCCCAAGGACGATCCAAAGGTCATCATGCCTGGAGATATGGATCCTCCTGCCAGGTCTACGGTTGCATATTCAGTCTCCGTATATGAAGAAGCGCAAGCGATGCGTGTCCCCGAACAAACAACCTGGCCGTCTTCAACAACCACCACTCCCAACACGCCTTCGGCCGATAACTTGGTTTGCACGACATGGCCAGCGCCCTTGATCCAGAGATCTGCGACATTGATGAAGATGACCCTCTGTCGACTCGAGAATCTGCTTCCGAGCGGCGGCAACCCCTCCCATTCCACCGCCTGCTCTCGCTCCTCGTCCCAGTTCGGAACAAGAGGGACCTCTCTCCACCGAGAGGCCTCTTTCCCAACTCCAACATTGACTGGCTTGGTGCTTTCGCCAGTTCTCGGAGGAACAGGGATTTGCATGATACCATCGATCCAGACTTTGACAGGTGTGGCACCAATTTGCAATGGGTGAGAGTCCCATAAGACGATGTCAGCATCGTGGCCTTCGGTGAGCATTCCAATACGATGGTTGATGCCAGCTGCGCTGGCTGGAGCCGAAGTCACAGAGCTAAGAGCGAGGTGTGGCTGAAGACCATAGAAATGAGCTTGCTGCGCCTCGTACCTGGTCACAGTGAGTGATCAATTCATTCAATTTCAAGACAGAATATTCACATCAGATAACGACCATTCATAGCTGGATGATCTGACTGAGTTATGATGTCAGCATTGGCACTGAGTTCATAAATTCGCGAACAAACATTCATCACGACTGAGATGTTGTTATCTGCCAGGATGCGGGGCGCAAACTCAGATCCACGGTATGCTTCCCGTTTATAGCTGGTGCTCATAAGCACTCTTGACTTGCATGATATTTGGATGAGAGCACGCACCGATAGTTTGTCGAGAACAATGCGACAGCAGGGGTTCCTCCCCACCTGAAGCGATTTGAAGTCGTCAGAAGTATACCCGAGGATGACCGAATTCACTGACATGCGCTTCAAGAGATCTGGCACCAAGTACGCCTCTGCTGCATGGTGAATAGAAGCAATCGGGAATTCAAACTCATTGGACAACTGTTGTTATCCTAGTGTTAGTGGCAGCAACGCTCACTTCTGCTTGCGCTTACCCGCACGAGATTGTCGATATCGACTACTTCGTAGACGTGATCGGAGACCTATTAAGACTACATTATGAACTGCTGAGGCTCCATTCGAAAGAAGTACACTACCTTAACTTTGCCACGAAGAACATCCACGAGCACTTCGTATTTGAAGTCTTCGGGGAAGCCGTCTTTTCCGAGAGAATCCCAAAGGCCGGCCTCAGCTTTCTCACAGAAGATGTCTTGTAGTCCTTTGAGTTTGCGTGCCTCGTGATATGCAGCACGATATGACCACATCGTGTCCATCCGTGTCCTAACACAGATCAACGACCGTCTTCACCCAAAGAATGTGAATACCCACCCATATTGCATGACATTTTCCCCTGCTGCTTGTCTGTGGTTTTCAAGTTTCAGTCATTGGCAAGCTCACAGGAGTCCCATCTCAGAAATCTTACTTGAGATAGCGCCAGCGTGGTGGGCCGGCATGGGTAGTGCTTCCATTCAACCCAGGCGGGGGCTCCAGCAACATAGAAGCCGATGAGCGTTCAGAAGTCTTTCGCAATTTCACCATGAAAGCCTGGCCAGCTGGTGAAGATTCAGCTAATAATCTCACGTGAGTTATAAAGCATTGAACACTCACCGATCGCATTGGTACTACCAGGCAGAATCTGCGCAGATGTAACACCTAAACGGAACGTCTATTCAGAGAGCGTTCGGTCTGGATGTATTCACATTTATTACCTCCTGCGATTGCCAGTTGGAAAGCTTCATCATGAGTATTGAAGGCATCGGCAGATCTTAAGTATGGTAGAACAGGACCGTTTGGACTGTTGAGGTCGAATGCACCTTATTGATTGTCTGATATCAGTATACACTAGCATGTAGCACGGGCTTATCGAAATACTCGCCATTGAGAAGAGGTAGGCTCAAAATGCCAAGATGTGAATGTAAGTCGACTAAAGTCCATATCGTACATATAAGCTTGCATTGACTTGGACAGCTGACTATCCGCACCTAAACCCGGTGTAACCCATGCCCCTTTAGCGTCAACGATGTCTAAGTGCGGCCGTAGTCTGGCCAGGTCAGAGCGCATGGCATCACCACCCGTGTTTATCTCCTTGATCAGCCCTCTGTCAAGAAGTATATCCCCATATAAGACTTCGGTGCCGTTGTAGTGTCCTGTCCAGAGTTTCGCATTTTGAATGAGGGTCGCATTCGTGCCTGGCTCGAATCTGTCGGATTCCTCCCGTGCTAGAAAGTTGAGAGGAGGTCCAGGAGCAGCCCGCAGCGATGCACAGCGACGCAGCACTTCTTGCGCATTCAAGGGGACACTTTGGGATTTCACCGAGTAAGACAGACGATTGTCAGATAGATAAGTAGTGGACAGCTGCAAGGTGATGAAAGTGACCACAAGGGCGCAGAAAGCTGTGACTAAAATTGGGGTGGCTCGTCGATCCAGCCGTCTCGGTGGTGCAGTAGTCAGTGGGCTCCACTTGTCAGACATGGTGGTTGAAGGGTAAAGATGCGCCCGGCGAATACAGTGCGTTTATACATTCGAGGGCGCATGCCGTGAACTGCAGGAATGCATTGACGTCGAGGCCGACTAGACTGAACGTGTTCAACGGTGTTGTAGTGAAATGGTAGCACACGTGTCATCCACGTGGGTTTCATTAATTAAACACAGTGGAGATGTGCGTGAGCTGATGTCAAATCACCACAATACATTGGAACGGAAATTCTTTAGGAAGAGTGTGATGCCCCCTGGAGAGTGCCTAGTCCCGTGCTTGATCCTACTCCGGCATCTGCGACATCAGAATCAACTACAGATGCTGTACTGGTGATCGTCTTTCGTTTCTTAGACGAGGTGATGGGAGGTACGGGAAGTTGGGCCTTTTTGTGCCGCAGAATATCCATGATCTCCGCGTGTGTCATCTCCTCGAAACCCTTTATGCTGCGCTTCAAGGTCAGCCAGCGACGTTGTAATGAGTGAGGGCTCCAAAAGTTCCAGCCGGGGTCTGGGAGCGTTTTCCAGTCGATTTCTGTATCGTCTCGAACATTGAGAGAATCGACCCTTGAAAGAAAATTCAGTACTGTTTAATCATGTACGGTGCATCACACACTTATGTACGAGAATGTACGCATCCTGCTGGCTCCAACGTGGCTTCTGCCCTTCGTTCTTGACAGTTTTACTCAACGAGTCCGTCCTGGATAAGAGGTGAGTGATCTACTACGAGGTGCACACATTATACAGGAACATACCATTTGATGCGACACTGCTGTCTCCCTCGCTTGTTGCCCATTCGGTCGCTGACCACTCCCCAAAAGACATCATTATCGATATCTCGGCCTTGCTGAACAGTCATTTCCGTTACAATTCTCGTGAGCTCCTCTTCCTCCTCCTTCTTCCACTGGCCTAATGCAATTGGTGAATAGCTGTAAATGAAAGAGACTATGCCATTGATTCGTACCAGTGACTCGCACTTCGCGATTGGCAATGTGGTTCCTGTATCGATCTCTGCAGTCTGAGGACATGCGACCTACGCGTGCGCTGACTTTCTCCCAGGACTGTCCGAGATCTGCCACAGCTCTGTCGAATAGCATTAACGCGCCACGCTGAGTGAAGGGATGGACTCGATACTCACTCGATTAATAGGGCATCTTCAGAGGGCATCCACTTGCCTTGCTGTTTGAGCGGATGATAAGTGCGACGAACATGGTGATAAACTGCTATTATGGGCCGCTGGGGGACCGCGCTTGCTGTGTACGATGTTAGATAGCTCAAAAACAAGTCACAGTTAACTTACTGATGTCAGACCAGAAGGCGTTATCCTTGTTACCTTTGTCGACTTTGAATATTATGTCGCTCAGCTCAGTTTCACTCAGATCTTTCAGCTGTGGGGCGGTGATACAATCAATCTGGAAGATTTCAAGAAGACCGCATGAGTTACTCACAACGCGATACTGTTCTATTGCTGCTTTCAACTGTGCTTCTTCAATGGCGGAGAACTTCCCCTTTTTATAGACCAGTCCTACATCGCATGAGTCCACTGTTAACAAAATTCATAGGATCTGATGGAGCTCTTACCTTGAGTCTTGACCATCTCCGCAAGCTTGTTCGCATTCATCCATTTATTTGCGAGGATGTACGCATGATTGGCATCCATATGTTGCTCGGGCCCTGGCAAGTTCATATCAAGCACCCTAGTGTGACCTGGTCTGCTCTGACTCGATGGCTCTGGCTGTTCGCCACCCTGTTGTGAAGGTTTAGGATCGACGGATGACGAATTGAGTAAGATATCTCCGGCTGTTGTAGGCACTTGGTTGATTGGTGGAGGCGGAGCGGGGATTCCTTGGCCGGGTGGAGCTCCCAAAAAACCTGGTGGATGAGGATGTGGTTGATTGATGTTCGCTGCAGCGGCCGCCTCTCCCAAAGTCTTTAGAACGTTTGCGATCTTTGTCATATCAAGGTCCTGCAAGGCTCGTAGAATGTCTTCGTTAGATCCATAAGCAAGATCGTTGAGAGGGACACCCATAGGGGCAGAGAACATAGACGTGTGCTGTTCCTGGTGTTGAAATGACGACCCAACAGAGTGATCGTGTCCATATTGCGGGTACTGATACGACATGGCTTGGAATGGCATAAATTGTCCCTGCTGATCATGGTGAAGCGTCTGAGCAGAGCTCTGCTGGTTTTCCGAAGCGGCAGTGACAAGGGCAGATAGGAAAGCAGCATTGGATGTCGGGTTGGTCGTGGAAGTGGCTTGCACGTCGTACTGGCTGTGCGGGAACGCGCCCCCTGGCGGAAATCTTGACGCTTCTGGCTCGGCAGTGGGAGGGAGCGCAGGTTGCTTGCCTTTGCCTTTTTTCGATTTTTTCGACTTCTTTTTCGGAGGCTCGTCCTCAGCGTGTTCGGAGCCTTCATGGTCCACCACCACTGGCTCCTCTACACGAGATCCCTTGTCCTTCTTTTTCTTCTTGTCCTTCCGCTTGCGCTTCTCACTATTCCCATCCACCTCTGACTCGGCGTCTGCCTCTCTTGTCCTCTTTTTGCGTTTCTTCGTCTTGTCGCCAGGTGCAGCATCTTCGGATAGAGAAAAGGCATTATTGGCTTCGCCGATCGCGTTTTGGAGAGCGCGTTCGATATCAGACGTGAGGGCAGCCATGGCTTTGGCTTTAGGGCAAGTCGTAGAGTTCGTTCAGGGTAAGACGAGAAGCCTGGGAAGGGGATCAGCTTTTGGTCGGAGGTAATAGATCTGGTGGCAAAAGGTTCCATCGAACGAGCTCGGGGAAATTCTATGTTTTCATTCTGAAAATCAACAATTTGTAGCACAAGTAACGCATTCAGATTATAATACAGTATGGTAGGACCCGCTGCATCCTTGTACATTTTTAAATATAATTCCTAGACGTTAATCATCCTCGTCAAACCAGCGTTCCTCGGCCTCTCGGTCGTCGTCGGCGTCGAACCGGTCGTCCCAATCAACAGCATCGTAATCAATATCCTAGCATGGCGAGATTTCATAAGGGATATGCATTCATTTTGCAAAACTTTACCAACTTACCTCTAAGCTGCCATATATGAATTTTTCCTTGAGGAGCCTCTCAAAAGTAGCCTTCGATTCCAATGCCTCTTCAATTCCATCATTGTCATTGCGCAAATCGTTTTGGGCAGAGGGATCCTCTTCTTCGTCGCCATCGCTGTCCTCTTCGGGGATGAAAGCTGTCTCGGATGCACGCTCTCGCCTGATTGTACGGACCCTCTCCGCCTCACGCTCTTGGGCGTACTCTCCTAAGAGTGCACCAAGCTTTCCAACATGACCCTTGGTTCCTTCTAAGAACTGGCCGTTAACCCAAGCACTCTCCTCCACACCTTCCTCCACACCTCTGCGTTCCCGACCTACCCACAACCCTGGCCATCGGCTTCGCGCCTCAAGAAACTCAAATTCCGGAGGGCCAGGTATCGAGCGCGTGTGTTTGAGTCTCCTGTTCCGGACAGTAGGGATGACTGTGCGCTGTTTGGGATCCGTGATGAGCGAAAAAGTCAGCAAAAGATGTGGCGGTAGATGGCGTATGTGCAGCTGAAGGAAATCAATTGGGTTGGACGCAGGAGCAGGTGTGTACGTCTCGGGAAGCTGCAGATATGATAATATGGGCGCATTTTTGAACACTGGGGCCTCGCTCGGAGTCCAAGTAGACATTAATAATGGGAAAGGGAACAGCCTGTGATCATGCACATTGATGCCGTTCATGCGTTTGGCTTTTCTCGGGCGCTTACTCTACGAGTAACTTGAACTGATTCTTCCTCCTAGACCGCGTTTCGAATTGCAACCTGATCGCGCACCTGCCACTATCCAACGTCTGCCACTTCCTGTCAATATAAGCATCAATGTCGCACGAAACGTCTGACGATGAGTCGTACCGCGAGACGTCATCTGGGTCATATTCACCTCCACCTCTCTCGATATTCAGATGCCGGTGGAACTGGTGTAGGGAAACCTTCAATTCGAATTCTGCATTGAACAGCCATGTCATCTATATACATGTGAGAAATGAGCCACCCATTCATCTCGCCGACCTGGGGCTCTATCGACGTGCGGAGGACGGAGGGGGCGAGAGCTTTAGTTTGGGATGCAGCACAGCGGAGACAAGCGCAGGTGGTGAGTCTCCAGTATAGTTTGGATAACCTACGGATAACTTAAGTATGACCCCTGCTAGCTCATTTGCCAAGTAGTAATGAGACCGCCTCGCCCCCTTCTCCGCCATCTACTCCCCCAGTATCACAGTCCTCGCCGCAGGTGTCAATTCTCGCAAAGACAGGCGCGGTTGAGGATCCTCGGCACTCTCTTCCATCGCCCGCAGAGGAAGAAGAATATACGAATACTTACTCTTCGTCTCAGTCTCAGCCACCTTTACCAGCTTTATCCCCTGCCCGTCCACAAACTCCCCATCCTTCAACCCCTTCGCGTCGTCGAACTTTTTCGCAAATGGCATCGTCCGAAACATCTCGGGACACGTCTCCTCGGCTTGAGACCCCAAGCCTCGACGCACAAATTGCAGATGCTCTGCACCATGGGCAAAAACATGCAATGACAGATGTCGTTGATCAACCAGCTGGCTCGATAAGAGAACCCCGTACTCGCCGCTCCCGTACTCCAGCCACTCAGACTGGTAATGGCCAAATAGACCCTGACAAGACCCCCAGTCAGAGGCAACACAGATTGCGGCCGCGTACCAGCTTCCGCTCAGGGGATGTTATCATCACCCAAGCTTCTCTTCAGTCATCACCAGCACGAGCAGCCACGCCGAGAACTCTCCGCCGAGCGGCACCCCCACCCACTCCTAGTCGGAGCCATCAGCGTCCGCGAACACGGAGTCGTAGCAAGAGCGCCGAACCAAATCGGCAGGCTGCCATTCGGATAGCGCGTATTGCTGGGACACTACTTTCGCAACCTATTGCGGAGGCACAATCACCAGAGTCGGCGACCCAGACGCAATATCTCCAGCTTCAAACGCAGGCTGCGTACCAAAGCCAAAGCATGGATTCGGATGACTGATACCAATTGTTCGTTAAGATGTGTTTTTGTGCTTCAGTTTTGTATACACCCAGTTCTAGCTAATTGCGACAGAAATTCTGCGCTTATCTGCTAATTGCCAGACGCGTCATACGGGGTCCCGCCCCCATACATTCTTGCCTCGCTCTTGGTCTCCTCGTTTCCCATCAGCGCATTTTCATCTGGAAACATCCTGTCGTCTAATCCGCTGAGGATGCGGTTGGCCATATAGCTTCTGAGCAGCTATCCACACACGCGAGGCGCCACTCCATGTAGTGGATCAGCGCGCTCACAAGCTCCTTCAGCGGTGTTGCTCGCCTGCAGTCGCCAGATGCCTGCGTGACATCCTTGCCGCACGCAATACGCTTTGCGCAACCGTCCTCATCTCCATCGTTGCATTCCAGAGCCACACATAGCGCAGTGCTTCTCCTCTCCCTCCTCCTGCGCTTCCATAAAGACCTCCCATAGCTCCACCACCGATCAGCGGCCAACGACACGTCTTTTTCTCATTGTGCTCGCCTCGAGCGGCCGCACATTGTCCCGGTGCAGAACAAAGACGGTTCCATTGGCGCTAGGAGACCAATGCTAAGCCCTGAACTACATTATTTGACTCGGAGTTAGCTAGCTCGAAGAGAAAGAATGAAAGAAACACCAGTGCGCTATGATCAGGATTCAGCAGCGAACGGCCATTTTAGAGTTCAATGCCGAGCTAGATTCTTCTCTTAATCGTTCATCTAGCCGCTTGCCACGACTAGACTAACGCATGAGGAGGCTTTCTTAGCGGTCCAAGAGCCGACTGACCTATATCGCGTCCTCACGGAGAAACAGCCGAAATGTTCACAAGCCAGATCTGTGACCTATCAAACCGAACACCTCGGCGCCGAGAGATGCATACACAAGCGGAAATACATAGTATAGATGTTAGTTATTTATAAACTCATCCGCTCATGTACAATTTCCACTCGGAAAGTTGACGCAGCCAGCTGCGACAGCCCCAAGCATCGAACCAGCGGCCAAATGGTGTAATTTAAATCATAGAGTGGCATGAGAAAGGGCCGCACGACGCCATGGACGCAGATTGGTGCGAAGGGGCAGGGCATCTGTGGATATGCACATGGCTGCAAGTTACGAAGTAGAGACATGATACCAAATTGCGGCCCGGGCGATGTAAACAGATTTCCTATGATTTCAAGTTCTGCATGTCGAGCGAAGTTCAGAGAGCATCGACTCTGATTAGAAACTAGTTAACTTCGTGCGTGGGATAGAAACCGAGAGGAAGGATGTTCATGGTGCGTCTCTTAAAGTTGCGGTCAGCCCGATGAACGAGTAACATATAGAGGATTTCTATGGGAGACTCAGCCCACGATTGGCGATCGAAGAGTCAAGAGGGTATATTACAAAGGTGTCACTTCGAGCAATCAGTGTGGCTGTCACCTGCTGAGTATTCGTTATGGCGTTCTGGATGCACTTTTATTATTTCTCACTCCGCGCGTTTCCAGGCGTCCACTTTCCCCGCGAAATGTCGGGTATTTCCTTATTCGGCCTCACCCCAATTTCCTCTTCTTACCATCACACTGTTGCGTCCTCTTGCACCATGCGTACCAGGGCTCGCCACTCTGATCTGATCACTTGCTATGTCTTCCAGGAGCCCCAGTAGCTCTCCTTGCAATGATAACCACCCATCCATCACCTGGCTCAAAGACGGGGCTCATCACTCCTGGGGCATGAAAACTATTGAATGCCGTGATCCTTAGCAGGAGACGCAGAGGGGTCCAAGGAGTACGATCGGCGGGAATGTGGCATTGGTGAGGGTATGTGCTCTTTTACTCCCTTCCATCTGCCTGAGTGGAGGTTCTCAGCGCTGAGACTCGGAGCTTCCAAGCACGTCTTTCAATGCTTTAGACCGTATACTTGCCAACTCTCATTATATTGAACCTGCTCACGTTCAGCACTCCATACTACTCCATACATATACTACTCGCATAGCAGTACACACAATCCAACACCGCTCCTTTTGAGGCTCCTTTGTCATTTTAATTTAGCTGTTGCAGAGCGTCTGCACTAATACAATCTAATACACCCATCAATCTTATAAACTTTGGTATAACAGGGTCACGAGGCAGGAGTAACGAGCAAGTGAGATATCGAAAGTTTTGCATTGCCTTAGCATGGGCAGCAGTGTCCGAGCTCCCCTATACGAGGAGCGAAAGCGGACGAGACCAATGGCCCATCAGCGCCACATTTCGCGGGGAGAAATGGACGTGTTTATGCGCGGAGTGAGTAGCAATAGAAGAAATAAAGACAATGCCTGCTCGCGTCACATTTCGCGGGGAAAGTGGATGCCTGGAAACGCGCGGAGTGGAAATAATAAAAGTGCATCCAGAACGCCATATATTCGCAGGTCGAATATCTCGTCTGCCTAAGCTTAGCTCTTACTCGGTCGACACCTATATATTGCCATGACTGATTCTGGATCCATAAAAACTGTAGATTCACCGGTACCACCAGCGTTAGAGGAAGACCTGACAAAGGCGCTCACGAAACCATTGCCCAAAGACCTCCTCCTTGTGGTATTGGCAACGCAACAACCCTTTCCCTCCATCATCTGACTCGGCATCCTAGGTGTTTATACATGGCTTCAAAGGAACAGACACTACTTTCGTCGACTTTCCCGCCAGATTGCAGCATGTCCTCGGCGAGACGATCGACAACGTCATCGTGGAGTGCATTGTGTTCCCCGCGTACGAAACAAAGGGAGAACTTGATGCAGCCGTTGAGCGATTCGCGGACTGGCTTACTACTTTGACGGTAGAGCGGGAGGTCGCGAATGGTGAGGGCGGCGGTGCAGGGAAAGCAAAGATAGTGCTCTGTGGACATAGGTAGCTCAATGCCTCGAACATGGCGATGGGCGATTAACAACATCCTTGCGTAGTATGGGTGGTTTGCTAGCAGCCGACACATTGCTTGCTATTGTTCACTCTCGGCCAGATAAAGAAGCGCCCCTTTGGCCCCGGATTATAGCTTGCATCGCATTTGATACACCCGTACGTTCTTTTCTGGTTCATTGATATTTTGTATTGATAAGTACTTTCCATGACGCAGTACTTTGGCCTTCACCCATTTGTTATTAAGAACAGTGCCACGAAGGCCGCTGAATATGTGGATACAGCTCGGTCCATAGCCACTGGCCTATTCAGTGGATGGGCTGCTTTCAACGCTTCAAAGGCAACACAGGCACCCTCAAAACCGCCAGCAGGCCTAATCACCAACACTCCCACTCAAGATGGCTCTATTCCGTGGACGAAGTGGGCCTCATACGGTGGCGCAGCCTTGGCTGCAGGCGCTGCCGCAGGCACCGCTTATTATAAACGTGAGGATCTCGCCTTAGGCTATGCATGGGCCGCCGATCACATGAAGTACGTTGGGAATCTCTGGGATCAAGACAAGATGCGACAGCGCGTCGAGAGTGTCATCGACGTGGAAGATGATTTGGGCGTCATCTTCAGAACGTGTGTGCCACAACCATCTCTTCACTGTCTACCCTTGTTCATCGTACTGTTTGCCAGGATTTACACGGTGTTACCCTCGACCAGCTCCAAGCAGCCGCCAAAGACATTCATTATATTACCACCAGAGGACTCAAAATCTATATCTCATTTTACGCCAGCAACAAACAGTCTTGCTCCCGATGAGCTACAAGCACATACAGGTATGTTCGCTGCCAAAACAAATGACGGATACTATGCCCTTGGTTTGGAGACGAGTAGAATAATCCGAGAAGCCATAAACATTGGAAGGGGTTTGGTTCAAGATGATGAAGCTGCCGCTGCCGTAGATGCTACAGCGGAGGGTGCTATGGAAGACAAGATAACAACAGCAGGCCCAACGGAATCGAAGGAATCGAAGGAAGCGAAAGAATGGATGGAAAGGGGATCTGAAACGCCACCTGTAGATGTATGAGCAGCCCCGACTGTATTGTATTACCAGTTATCATTATTATACTGTACTTCCTGACAGGACCGTATGGTTTGGATCGGCACCAAGGGTATATCGTACACCCGGCGTCCGCAAGCCTGAAATCATGTCAAGTTTGAATCTGTAAGTTGATCGACTTTCTCTCATTGTGGGCGCTTGTTTTGCAAATACTCCTCAGCCGCTCACTCAATATCTGACAACATTTACTGCCTGGTCTCAGACAGAATACCAATCGCAGCCATCATATTGCTGCTCCACCCAGTCTTATATTTGCCAAAGTACACTCGGCGATGACTACACATGTGCAAGACATTGGTATCCCACCGCTAGCAGCTGAAGAGGAAGGTGTGTGGCCGGCGGACCATATCCAACAGATATTGATATGTAATTACAGATGCTGTGATCCAGACTCGCATAACGAACGATGAGCGACCCTTGAGACGCGTCGTGAAGAAGTTTCACCACTACACATCTGTGGCACATACCCCCGTGGTATCGTCAAGCAGTAGTACCAGCATCGAAGATGCGCGAGAAGCATTCTTGGTCGAAGTGGCATCATTTCAGCTGACGATGAAGAAGAGCATGATGATATGTGATGCAGAAACAAGACAGGTAGAGGAGTATGAACGTGAGCGTACGCGGATTGGTGAGCATTATTGTCTTGAACGGTTGCATAATTTACGCTGGTAACCCAGAGGATGAACATGGCAAGCTGAGAGGTCAAATCGAGCAGCTCAAAACAGCACTCGAGCATGCGCAAATGGAGCGTCGAAGAAAAATTGAATACGACGCAGTCACTGAAAAAGTGAATACATTGCCCAGCAGAGAAGAGTTAGAGAAGTATGCAATCCTCATGAACGTCGAAGACCCTCAACCTCACCTTATTTGCCAGGGCAATACAAGACTTAGAAAACGACATGACAGCCATTCGCTCTGAGCACGATAACCAAAATCGTCGCATACAAGCACAAAAGCACGCACTGGATGGAGTCATTTCCGACCTCGGTGCACTAAATCTACTCGGGAAAGACAAGTCACGACAGACTTCTCCTGCCGCCACACCCATTCCTGAAGGTGAACCAGACGCGATCATGGATAATGCCACAGATGGCATAGATTCAGCATCTGCCCCTGACGAATCGGGTGAGATTGAAGAGAGGGAAAGCGGTGAAGAGAAAGATGTGGACTCCCAGCTTAGCTCTCTGAAACATTCCAACCTCGACTCTTCGTTATCAGACATTGAAGATGATATCGAGATGGGTGAAGTAGCAGAGATTCATAAGATCAAGGCGAAGAAGAAAGTGAGGGAGGAGGAGCTTGAAGAAGGCGAGGCGAGCGACTCCAGCAGCGCACTGTCGGATCCTCCAGACGACTAAGCTTGTTCATCTTTGTTGACTATCACATTCAGGGTTTTATGCTTCTATTCCAGTTATTCTATTTCGAACCTCATGAAATCTCTGGCACACACAATTTCTCCTGAATACTCTGTTGCTGCTAGAGCCGCAATACCCTCCATAACCTTTTTGGACTGTTTGTTCTTGTCATCATCGCCTGCGTATCTCGCGGAAAAATGGTTCATCACCAACTTCCGAGCCGCTATATTCTTTGCGAATGCACCAGCCATCTGTGGAGTGGAATGTCCACGCGACTTGGTACGCTCTTCTACCGATTTGAAAGTATCCTCCTCTTTTGTGGTAAGATCTAGCCCTGGAAGATGTGCATTGGTTGCTTCGTGGATGAGAACACTCGCATCTATAGCCAGATGTGCAATTGCAGAGGGGTCATATGTATCACCTAATATGACAACCTTGCGACCAGGTCTTCGTGCAGGGCCATGAAGAACAGTGCCGTCGGTGAGCTCCACACTCTCGCCTCGCTGCAAGCGACTCATCACAGACATGGGGGTCTTTGTGCGCTTGATGTCAGGGATGTACTTCTTGGGGTCCATTCTCCCGGGAACCGGACGTTCAGTGATCACAAATCCAACGCATTCGACGGAGTGCAGAATTCGCGCTGCCGATACAGCCACGAAATCGTTCAGGTAAATATTTTGCCAGATCCCGTCAACCTGCTGGATGTTTTTTCCGTGGGGCAGCTCGCACGGGTGATGAGGTAGAGTCGTATAGTCCCCTTCCTGGGGATCGGATGGCAGTCTCAACTCGTGGACAATATAAGGGCTGCCCAACAGCGTGTGCGTGTATTTGAGGCCAGTGCGGACGTATGCACGCGTTCCTAGCGGTCCATAAATCTCGAGTGGCTACACGCAGTCAGAGATAAGGCCATCTGACATAGCAAGACGATAGCTCACCGGTTGTGTAAGGCTGGTATGAGTCCTAGGATCTTCCACACCGTCGGTAGTGCCTCCTGCTCCATTGAGGCGACTCGCCATCAATGGTAGAAGACCGAATATATGATCACCTTGGGGGTAGTCCTTCAGTCATGGCGTAGCAGATATCAGATACGCATGTCTACCGTGAGTGTGTGTGATGAAAACTTTTTGTATTTTCCCCATTTTTACAGAGCTCTTCTGGATTTGGTGCTGGGTGGCCTCCCCGCAGTCGAAGAGCCAAACATCGCCTGCTAAGTGTAGCGTTAATGCCGAGTGATTCCGTGTAGATGACGGTTGAGCAGAAGCCGTTCCCAGGAAGGTGATATAGAGCGAAGAAAGCGAAGACATGATTATGACCGGCGTGTGGCTGGAGTGATTAGACGGTTGGGAAGGAGCCTTCGAGCATACGATACGAAGACTTCAAAATCCAGCCATGTTTTCGAACAGTCCTCGCGGCTCGCGATGATGTATCTCCTTTGACGGTGAGCCAGGCTGGGCAGGGCTGGGCGGACCCAAAGCAAGATAGCTGGCAACAGCTGCTAGTTGCCCACAGTCATACCATAGGAGGGAAGACACTCGTTCCCGCTGCTAGTGGCACCACACAGCCAGAAATATTATGCCAGATATTCATGACTGAACATTGTCTTCTCAGAGTTGCGGTCAAGGTTGGGCGTCAATATCAAGATATGCTATGGCCCTTCGAATTCAGAGGATCTCCGGTTGCACCTATAATTCTCAGGAGCTGATGATGATGACAATTTTGAGCGAATTTTAAAATGAATGGGGCAAGACGACTCCAATCGTAAATAATATGCATATAAGAGATCTAAGCTACAAGTAAAGTGATACACACAGTGACTGGGCCAAAGCACGGACCGTTATTCATGCTACACATACACCGCGAACGAAGCCTAGTCAGTAGCCTTCTGCAAGGAAAGGCGTAACAAGCTCGAACACCTCCTCATTCCCGCCTCTATTATTCTTGTTTTTGTTTCTCCTCGGCAATTTCCAGAAGCTCTTCTTATCTGGTGCGTCTTCGATCCCAATCGGTTCTTGATTTGGATAATAGGCGTCGACGCTTTTGGCAAGCTTGCGCAGCCCGCTAGAGCTATCGTTCATCGCCTTTCGGGAGTCGTCGATCGCGGATTGCAGGTACATGGCCATGTCCGGGAAGGCGATGGGCAGCGTCGGGAACGGTGTGCGAGTGGTGGACGGTATGGTATAGTAGGTCGATATAGCATTGTCGGAACCGTCGCGCAAGAGCGCTGGGAGCGTTGATAGGGTATAGGAAAAGGGCAGTGTGCTTACGTCGCTGTTGATGTACTTCCAAGAGTTGGGCGCGTTGGTGGGTACAGGATAATCGAGGGATAAGTATAGAATAGTACGCCATTCCGAGGACGAGCGATGCACCTGCGAGATGAAGGCGTGAGCTCGAAACAATATAATTTTCAATCGGTGCCACGTACCCTAACGAATTGTACGACGGTTCGCAATTTCAGTTCGCCTTTGGAAATTGCAATAGCTTCTGGGGTGGGTTCTATTCTGGTTCCACTCAGTCTCGCCATCAATTTCAATAGATGTCGCCAGCTCGGTGCTTGGATGTGCAGCGGTGGGGATTTCCCGAATGGCAGGGTAATTATGTTGGGCATTGCACCCTGGAGTGGCGTCATCATGGTAGAGATAGCAGGTGCAGTAAAGCCTAACGCTAATGTTTCAAAAAGCGTCAGAGAGTATATTGGCATAAGCATGCAATTACTCACATATTCCTTGCAGAAGCTCACGTTCTACGAACGAGTTCGAATTGAAACTTTGAGAAGACTCTCCTACTGAATTTCTGTGCGGTGACATTGACACAGGCCGTGGTTTCTCTGCCATCGATGTTTGGATAGGAAGGGCAGCTTGAGAGGATAGCGGTCTGTGTGGTGTCGCAAACGAGGCATCGTCGATTCCAGCATTGGTGAGTGCAGGCTCCGGCGCAGTCTCCATATGCATGGGCATGGAAGTACTTGAAACAACAAATGAATGCGAGTGAGGACGAAGCCCGTGGGTCATCTGGCTTTCTGGCTGGGTAACGCTCAGGCGAGAGTGGGGTTCAGAAAACGCAGAGCTCTGTGAAACGGCAGATCTGGCGGAATTGTGTCGTGAAAGATGGTCTTCCGCTTGTGATCCATTGATGGGAGGATGGTCGTAGTGTGAAGATGCTGGAAGGCGTGCAGCAGGGGTCTCAGGGGAGTTTACAACACTAGATATGGCAGGAGAATATAACGGCAGGTTTGACTGGCCAGGGATGTGCGGAGTGGGGAACGCGAACCGTTCTGGTGGTGAATTCCTAGCTGACTCTGGTGGTGCCGTGCTGTCACTTCCAGACGCCAATTTTCGGGCAAGAGCTTCATCGTCCAGCATCTGGCTTTCGAATGGCCGAGGTGACGATGTGAACGGAAATCCGTCCTCTCTGGGTGCCCCATTAGCAGGGTCGCCAAGATGAGAGCTCGAAGGCATTGGGGATGTTGGGAGTGATCTCTTATACACATCCGTTGAGGGTGTCGTGGTATAATCGGGAGATTTATCGGGCGGCACAATTTCCAAGGGTACAGGTGGCGACACCACTCCTGCCGTGGCTCCTGCCATTATTCGCGATTCTTCTAACGCTCTCGCCAATTCTTCCTCCTCTCTCTGCTCCGCTGTCATCTGAGAGGTTTCAGCCTGTGACTCCTGGAGTGATTGAGCGAGAGCCAGCGCCATCTCCTTATCTTCCTCAGATTGCGATGCTGGTTCAGACTCAGCAGGCCGTGGTGGCTCCGGGGGCACGTCTGGGACCGGAGGTCGAGGCGTTGCATCATGATAGCCTGGTCGAAGCTGCTCGGGCGGGAACTCGTTGGGTGAGGGTGAGTAATATGAAGACCTGCTGGAGCCCTCTGGCGATATGCCGTCGTTTGGGACCGCAGGCGCAAAACCAGGGATGGATTGGGAATAGAAGGATAGCTTGGGTGGCAATGTAGGACGGGGGGTGTATGGGTCACTGTAAGATAGTTGTTGCGGATGTGGAGGGATCGGAGGAGCCGAAGAGGACACCTGTGGTGATTGCCACGGTCTTCTCGGCACTGCAGGGGAGTTGGCAGAGGTAACAGCTGTAAAGGATTGGGTGTGTCGTGGATGCCGTGGCATTGGAAAGCCACTGTTAGGCTGTTCGAAGAAGTAGCTAGACTGATTGGAAGCTGCCGCGGATCGCCCTCGCTGGCGGCCTGGAGTTAGACTGGCTGGGAGTGGAGGGATCGGGGGTGGCACAGGCCCTTCAGAGTTGCTTCGAGGGGGAAGGTTTTGGAAATTCATTTCTGGCAGTGTGCCCATGGGTTGTTGGCGATAAAACGATGGTCCTGCTTGCTGGTTGTTGGAAGGATCATTGTAGCCTCCTTGCGGCCGCCAGGCTGTAAATCCAGAGCAACGTCATTATTTTCCATCTACGCCAGTCGGAGCGCAGCCGCTCTGAGCATGCTCTAACTGGAGAACTGTACTCACGGGCAGAGTTGTACGACTGCATTAAAGAAGTCGCCGAAGTCGGTATTGGTGCAACTGTGCAAGGTAGGGCGGTTCCACGAGTATGGCGGGTAGTCAAAGTTTCCGATATATCGTTACAACAACGTTTACAGAGAAGGAAATTGGTGAGTTGTTATAAGCGATGAGAGTTGAATGAGGGATCAGACCGCTCCGAACTTGGTGACTGGGCCGCCCAACCTATATCTTTCATCAACCTCGGCCTCTATCGCGCATGCCACTCATTAAAATTTGTACCTCCCGCCAACACCTAGGCTACCGGCCACGCCTCAATTCTTTTTATTTTATTTTATTATTCTTTTATTTCATTCGGGCTTGAGTTGCTTCTTTCCTTGAATGTAGTTGCATATCTGCGTCCTGCGTTTGCCTCGCACCTACTTGCCTCCTTTGATCGCACCCTAACTCGGTCTGCATCTAACAGACCGGCGGGAAGCGCTCGTCCCTTGGCACACGGAGCAAGCCTCAAGGGCATCGACAGGCACATTTACTCCTCACATGCAATTCGCATAACTGAGCGCATATTATCTTTTCCATCAACTGCAACTCCTCGTTGATGTTGAGTTTCTGCCGGCGGTTCAGCTTGCCATGACCGATATCGGTCACTGAAAGTCGGCAACTAAACATTGACACATTGTGTTCGCCAAATGCATGCAAGCGACGTGCCAGTCTTTTGATTTGTGTGTTCAAACTGTTGCCAAAGCACTACAGCCGCATCCCAGGTCTGTCGCGGATCTGAACGCGTCTGATTAGTTTGGCAGTCATAAAAAGCGATACATTGTTGCAGTTTCCAACTCACACATGGTCCAGGAGCACTCAGACCTCAAGCTTCATCGACACGCGTCGTCAGGAGGGACGATGCCCAGGAGGACGCGCTCAACAGACGAGCTCAACCTCGCATCTTCAAGCAAGCGGCAGCGGACTGGCACTTCACCGGCGCGTACAGCGCTCAGGTGCACAGAATGTAACAAACTCAACACGGAGGCAAGTGCACGGAAGACAATGCCGCCTATATCTGGAATTGACTCGATATCATTGACCTGTAGTGTTTTAATACGGGTACGAATCCGTGCCCAGGCTGCGTGGTGCGTGGTACATCCAATCAGTGTCAGTGGGTGTCCGAGAGACAGTTGAGTTGGTGCATGGCAGAAAGCATCCGCAGCGGCTAAGCAACTCTTTTGTAGGGTGGAAGACCCCAAGGCGCTGGCCACAGAAGTCAGCATGCTTCGAGACCAGATCTCGATGCTGTACGATATGATGTGTCAAGAGAAGATGCTGCAGCCCTCACTGGACGCTCGCGGTCAAGGAGAAAGCTCGAGCTCAGACGCGGATGTTCATCCATCTGCTTCTCCCTATCTCAGCCAATTCCTGGATCGATATCCGCCCAACAAAAACATCTACAAGTCCGAACAAGGGGCAATTGACCCTCGAGCGACGAGCATTGAAAGTGCTCGGGGGTCATTCATCTCACGAACAGTCGAGATACACTCCTCCAATATCAGCAATCCGCTGGCACCGTGTGGGCCTTCACCATTCGCATCTATGTGGCCTTCTCGGATCCCGCGCATGTTTGACCCGGTAGCTAGGTCAAAATGTCTTCACAATCATGTCTTTGGAATGCTTCCTGAACCAGCTGTGGCGCGAAAGCTGACGAAAGCATATCTTGAAGGTCCGTTTCATCATGGGTGGCCTGTCAGTCTCTCCTACTATCCGAACACCTGCATAGCTCATGTTCCCGTTTACAGATCATCCACACTCCCTCTTTCAAGCGCGAAGAAACAGCTTTCTTTGCTCTTCCGCCAAATATCCAACGTGTCTCCACCGATCCTGCATGGATAGCACTATACATGATGGTCAAGTCTGCCCTTCATCGCGCAGCACATAACGCTTATCCTGTGCGCAGGTTATTGGACTCGGAATCAAGACTTTACCCCCCAACGAAGCTCTCGCCCTGTTGACTGATCATCATTGCGAGGAGATCGAACGGCTTCCTCGAGCTTACTATCACGCCAGTGTTCTCGCTTTGGAGGTTGCAAATGTTGATGTTGTGCCTCAAATCAGACATATCCAGGTCGGGAAGACGGTTGTTAAGTTGAATCTCAGGCGCTGACGGTTCAGATTACACAGGCAGCACTTATATACGTCGCGTATCTCACTGTAAGTCCACTCCACCATGAGAGTTCTCCTAATCGGCTAAGTGGGCTCCAGCATCTTGGCAATGGCTCGGAAGACAGGCATCTAGCAAAAAGGCATCTCACTTCCGCCAACATGTCTGCCGAATGGCTAGGGATAGACGAGCTCGGAAATGACCCAAACAAAGCACCTATGCGGGACCCTGCATTTGCTGACTGTTCAAGAACTGTTGCATTTGAAATGTCTAAGCGCTTGTACCACATGTTGGTGTTCACAACGTGCACATCCTGGAAGGAGCGAAAAATGCACCGTCTCTTGGATATTGCCGCTGGAGGTTTGTGCGCTGTCTTCGACTATCCACTTTTTTACTTGCTAACCACGCCACGCCGGTAGCCGGCTCTACAGAGCTCCCATTCAATCTTAATGACGATGATCTCCTAATGGACCAGCCAACAAGAAGGCCTTCAACAGAATGGACACATGCCGCATTATCTCGTGTAGGTATACTTTACCGCTTCAGGATATCACCAAACTGACATATATGACCCAGATTGGCTCCGTTTATGCATTGCAAGTTCAAGCTTTTGTCCACAATAAGCGAACAGGAGGTGCATCTACTTTTCCTTTATCTCATGGCTCAATGCTAACTTTTCGCAGGGGAATCGTATGAAAACTGCTTGCAGCACACCGAAGAACTGTGTAATATTTTAGATGAAATGCCTTCTCTTCCCCTTGCTCCGGGTCGTGCTATAGATTGTGAGTGCATTCACTAGAAATTTGCTACCTCACAGCTGATCCAATCTCTCACAAAGCGATGCAGATTTGCGTATATTGTAGTAAGTCTTGCATCTGAGGTATGCCCTTCGTGCTCTAGTTAAATCTTATTTTTAGGTGTTAATCATCGCCTCATTCGCATCCACCGGCCGTATATGACACAAAGTTATACCGATGCTCAATATGCTCGTTCATCCGCTTTATCTGTGCAATGTGCCAAAAATATTATTGCAGGTCAACGCCTTCTGCTAGCGTGCCCCAATTTCATACTTTGGCTAGTTTTCAATTTTGATTTGCTCGATAAACAGCTCTCAATGTCCTTTGCTTTTAGGTTCGGCAAGCTCTCGATTTTTGCAGCGGCACTGGCACTTTCGATCGACTTAGCGATCTCCATAGATATGCAGGAATCGATCGAAGTGTCGGCGTCGAAGCGATTGCAAGTGTCGGATGCATTGGATATAATCCGCCAAGCGCCTGTCTTGGGCAAGATGTTACCGCTGACCGAACAGTGCTTGAGAATTATTGAGGGTCTTCTAGCGGCAGCTGATCACAGACTGACATTGCGCCAAACGCAGCCAACTGTCTCTCCCAGCGGGGATTCACATGAAATTTTCGACACTGCAAATTCCGCGGTGCCCGGCACTGGTGAGTCGCTGCCGATGACTTCCAATAGGTTGCTAACTAATCGCGGCCATGACCGTAGTCCCGCCTTCTCAGGCTGCAAGTCCACCTGAATTCAACTTGTCCGATTTTCTCGGTCCCGAGTCTGACCAAGGTCAATTGGACGATGATGGACAATTCCAATTTGATTTTAGCACACCCAGTGGGTGGGGTGGTCTTGACTTGAGCATATAACGATCTAAGCGTATTTCATCATGTCTGTGTATATCAAATGATGAAATCATTCAACCAACGATGAATGCACGAATGCACGAATATTGAAACACATGGACGATGCCTGGGGTGGCTCTGATGGAATGCATCATCGATGCATATGGCTTAGCGTACAGCGGTGTGAACCAAGGTCGGAAGAAAGAAGATATGCGATAAAACGGTAGACAAAGTGGATGTTCAGGACCTGATGAAATGCTGTTATATGATGAGGTATTCGTATTGAATGAGATTGAGAGCATGGATATGTGTAGGATCGATACTATGAAATAGTGAGAAGTGAAAAGAAATTGTGCAAAGCGATAGCAGACGGCAAATGGAAAAGAATGTGTAGATTCCGAAAAGGTCATGTGGTGTCATTATATATACTATGAGGCGACGCGAGTAGCGGTGAGTTTGGTAGCACCCGGGCCTCCAGGAACGCTACTAGTCTTGAAGCCCAGTTGGCGCATTACTGACAAGATATCGGCCTTCTGTAATGGCTTAGCAAGGGAAGCAGCAAATATACCCCCAACATCGCTGCTCTCAGCCCCACTATATGCACTGATTGCAATGATTGGTGTGCTCGTGTTCTTGCTGTTGGTGCTCTTAATGTATCGAGCTGCACCTTCTCCATCAACTGAAGTTGATAGCTGCATCAGCATGTGTCCAAGATGAGGGCTTTCTCGTAATGACTTACGGACTGGCATGTACAGATCCATCAGTATGCAATCAAATTCTTCAAAAGGGAGTAAGCAAGATGAAGGAGGGATAAAGGAAAGAGCTTACTGATGTCCCCCATAGCGACGCTGATAGCTTCAGATCCATCGGCAACAACTACACATCGGCAGCCGAGCCTTATGAGCAAGGTTTCAATGATTTTGGCCGTGATGGGATTGTCTTCGGCCAGCAAACAAGTGACTGCTCGATCGTTGGGATCCGGGCCTTTACGCAAGTCGATCGAGTGCACCGAGGAAGGCGGGGTCGTACTTACATCGAACTGAGACCCATGGGAAGCCCAGTTCTGCTCAGAGCCAGAGCCTTCTCCTGCGCTTGATATTGAAGCAGTCCGCAACCGGCTTGGCATCGAATTCCGACGTTCCACGCCGTCTAGATGATTGAGCTTGAATCGCTCGACAGCGCCGTACTCCGAAGGTTTTCGGGCGTGATTATTTGCGCTGCCTTGAGTCGATGAAGGCATGCTTGTACGAGAAGGTGAAGATGCTATCGATGACGTAGATGTCGCAGGCGAAGGTGGTCCAGTCATGTTTGGCTTTAAATCTAGGCCAGACGTGTTGACACTGGGCGGTTGTTTCTTGAGTCGCTGGGACAAACTTCGCTTTCGATTATGGAATGGAGCCGGCTCAGATAGACTATGCCCCGTAGGTGCCATTTGATCAGTCTTCAGCTTTCGGATGACATCGTCGTTAGCCTGTTTCAAGACCGGGAGATTCTTGAAGCTGAAAGAACCAAAATCGTCTTTAGCGGATGAGGGCCCATCGCGGTCTGGGATATGTGCGGGTGGAGGCATTGATGTAGCAAGGTGTGGGCTTTGCTCAGCACTCTGAGAAGCCCCTCCCAGGGCAATATGGTCCTCTTCTTGGAACAGTTGTGGGATGGCGCCTCGAGGATCGAAGTAATCTGTTGATTCAGGATCGGTAACCTGAGGTATGAATGCAGCCTCGGAAGCTGTGACATTATCCCAGTCGATGCCTCGAAACCAAGGATGGGCCTTCACTTCATCTGCACCGTTAGCGCCGAGACGCTCGTTGGTATTGAGGGTCATCAGCCGGTGCATGAAGTCGCGGGCGTCGTCTGAGAACTCGTCCCAGTCTTCGTGCCAGTCTATATGCCCCGACAGGATATTCTCGAAGACCTTCTCTGGCGTCTCGGCATGGAATGGAGGGATGCCATACAGAAACTCATATGTGATGACACCCAAAGCCCACTAAATGTTGATCAGTGGATATTCATTCGACAACGGAAGTTTGACGAACCCAGTCAACAGTTGCATCATCTCCACGAAGCCCTAAAATGGTCTCTGGAGCAAGATAATCAGGCGTTCCTACGAATTTGCCCTCTCCAGGAGGAGTGCCGAGCCCAGAATGAGAGCGAAGATCGTTTGTCAGCTCTGTGGCAAATGACTGCAAAGGACTTTCGTTGGACTTGTTGCCACCACGACGAGGGAAGCTCGACAGCGACTCTGACCCACTTGATTCGCTGACATCATCTGTGGGATATGGATGAGGCGATACTCCGAGACCCGGTACTGGGTGGGCCCGCTGGTTGAAGTACGAACCTCCGGCTAAAACGTCGGCGGACAAGAGAGGTGACGAGAGGTAGGCTGAATCCATTGAAGGTGGCCGCGATCGAGATCCGTGACTTGGCCTTGGACGGAGATTCACTTGTGACTCTCGGGTTTGACGTCCGAGCAGACCGATCCTGCTTAGCCCGAAGTCGGTCAACTTTAGATGCCCATGCTGATCAATGAGAAGGTTGTCCGGTTTGAGGTCGCTATTGAGAAGGGGCCGCGTTAGAAATGATCATACGACGAGTGTCAGCCAAATTTGCACACCGATGAACAACGCCCTGTTGGTGAAGATACTCCAATCCAAGTGTCACCTCTGCGATGTAATTCTTGGTCCATTCCTCAGGTAGACATCCGAGTGTCTTGATAAGAGCTGCACAGTCACCGCCATTGAGATACTCCATAACAAGATACAAGTTTTCCTTGCTCTGGAAAGTGAAATATAGTTTAGCAACGAATGGGGACTCGGCTTGCTTCATGAGTATCATGCGTTCGGCTTTGACATTAGTGATCTGGTTCTTAGCAATCATGTCGGCCTTCTTGAGGACCTTAATGGCAAAGTAATCTCCGGTGGCCCGCTTTTTAGCCAAGAAAACAGACCCAAAAGCACCTTTACTTATCGGCTTGATGATCTCGAAGTCCTTGATAGAAGTTGGATTGGCCCTGGACAACGGCGCAGCAGAAGGCTGGCGAGGAGAGAGTGGAGTTCCTGCTCCAGAACCTAATAGGATGTTGGCTGCAGTGGAATGCCTCCGATGACCGCGACGCGAAGAAGGCGCTCCGTCTCTAGGCGAGAGCATCGGCGATGTGGGGGCCTCTAGGAGATTGCCGGCAGAGCGCTGAGTTCTGATTGTGAGAGTCCCTACGCTTGGGCCATCATTGAGGCTCATCGGCGGAGGCGTTTCGTCTCTTGACGCGACGATAGGGGCCGCTAAGGCAAGAGGCGACGAAATAGAGGATGGAGTCGACGAGCGAGTTGGTAACTTGCTAACAATCTGCCAAGGGGCCGGGGCCGGGCCAGTAGGCCACAGAGGTGGTGGAGGTGAGAATACAAAAGGTGCTGGAGACATTGCTGTCGAAATGGGTGCTGACGTAGCGGGCAAAAGGGTTGATGTGCTAACAGTAGCATTCAAAGAGGGAGACGAGGCCATCGGAGTGGGTTCCGAAGACGGCCCCGTGGCAAGCACGTATTCCGAATTGAAGCTGGCGCGGTCGTCTTCGGCATCCTTCGGTTGTCTGTCCTCCCCAGTATCGTCACTACTATCGCTATCACTTTCATTGTCTCCTCTTTCCAGTTCCTCCTCTACCCTTTCCTGCCACTCGTGCCAAATCTTCTCAGCGTAGCGAATAGTGTTTTGCATGCGGACAACGTTGTCAATCTTTTGTCTCATAACCCTCTCTGCGTCATCCACGAGTTGACCAAGTGCGGGGTCTTGAGTTGATGGCTTCGCCCAATTTCGTACCTGAGACATTTTGCGTTCAGACCCTGGAGAGAGGAGACGCTGTCTTTCTATAGGCTCCTTTGCTTCCTCCTCCTTGAGAGACGGCACCGCTACCTCAGATGCAACGCACAAAATTTCCTCTAATTGCTCCAACAAGCGTCGCTGCATTCTTTTGACACCCATCCGTTGCAGTTTGTTCACTCGGAAGAGGTGCAAAGGTGAAGATGACCCAGGAGATGAGGACGGTGACATGAGTGGCATACCGCGATATTCAGGGGCGATCCCGGAGGATTTGTCGACGGCACCACAAAGATCTCGAATGGTGCTACGAAGCTCCGATATCGACTCGTTACACTCTGCTATTTCAGCTTCGAGGCGGTGCGTTTCGACACAGGTTTCACTATGTTTTTCGAAGTACCATTGTGGGATCTGGCTCTCGCATATACGGCACAAAAGTAACTCTGTGCTGATGGGAAGACTGAAAGGGAACGGAGTCACAGGCTCCATGCCACTTCGGTCGGCAAAGCTAGTGTCGGCTTCACCAGTGGCAGGTTCGTCACCAATCTCGCCGCCCTCGAGCGCAATCGAGGGGGAGGGACGTTCGTACCGCGGCGAAGAGATAGGCTTCACAACCCACATGGTGTGAGAAGGTTGCCCGTCCTCGCGGTCAATCATGAGCATGCCTTTGCCTTCCATCTGCTGATAAAGGGTGCCGCAAGACGCATCGCGATCGTTTTCTGGCTCCACTTGGAGCCTGAAGCTAACTTCGACAGTATGAGAATCATCGTCCTGTAACTGCTGCGTGGCGTCCCGGAACACGTTCCAGTCTGAGGGCGCAAGCATTCGAGATATGCGAGTCCCCGATAGACCATCTGATTCGGTACTGTAACCAATGCTCAGAACGGTTTCTTCGAGCTTGATACTAGCGACTTACCCGACTACGCCTCTCCAAGCGTGATTAACCCAGATCAAGTGATCGCCGTCAAGACTGAGCTCCATCACGATGTTCTGGCTCTGCGCGGTCTCTGCTTGCAGTCGCAGGCGCTCTGTGGCCAAGATACGGGCAGACTCGTTTGTCTTGTTGCCACCAACAGACGACGATTCCTCTGCAGCCTTGGTTATGGCCGCCGAGAGATTCTTAGTCATCTCATCTCTGGATCGGCGACCATGACTGGTTGGGCGATGCAATCTAAGTTTGTTTTCGTCGTCAGACGTAAGCGCAAGGCTTGCCCCAGAGTGGTTCAAAGCATCCAGAGCCTCCAAAGTAGGCGTTGGGGCAGGAGTGATTGCTGGCTCCTCGGGTGGCTTCATGACAAACGTCAGGGGTTCATCCTGCTCGTCGTCATTGTCGTCAAAATTCCAAAAGGACTTCTCCGCTTCCCACCATTCGACCACACGGCTGAGACTGGCCACAGCTAGAAGAACCTGAACATACCAATTCCGACCATGCCAATCCGGGTGATCATCCCATGCTTTCCCGATATTCTGAACGCGCTGCACCAGGGTCTCACACACCTTCGGCTGCGAAGTGAGCTGTGTCATAGACATATCCGTTATATCCGTTGCAACGCCAATAATTTCATAGAGGGCGCTCATGATAGGATCTATCGGATCATCAACAAGGATCCTCGAATGACGGTGGTTTGCAGACTGGCCAGGTCCGCTGTTGTACACTTCAGAAAAGCTGCTGTGGTTGGTTGGGGGTGGCAGGGGTGAGCGGGAACGGGAATTAGATCGCGAGCTATTACTGGAGCGTGTGGTACGGTTAGGTATGTGTATCGTCCTCGAGAGGCGGCGATTCGGGCCATTCTGGTTGTTAGACCAAGATGGAGGAGGGATGTTGTTGTTGGGCTGTTTCCGTGGCGGGCTCGCAGCGTCCATTGCCGAGGCCGTGCCACCAGTGAGCCCGACTACAGACGTAGTGCTCGACGATGCTGTCTGGCTGAGAGTCTTATCCCAAGGCAAGGTGCTCTGTCTCTTCAGAGCAGATGGACTATGCGACGCTGAATTGAGTCCCGGCGAAGAAGACCAATGTGTCAGAGGTGGTGATTCGCGAATTTCGGTGTATGGGGACGCACGTTGTGCAGTGTTTCGATTGCTCTCGAATTCGGCTTCATAACCACCATCTGAGCTGGCATCGTCTGCAACGGAGAGAGCTTGTGAGGGCGGTCTCCCCTCGCTAAATGTCTCCCGCAAATGATCGATGTCCCCCAACTGCGAGTCACGGTCTCTCTCTCGCTCGCGATAGTCTCTCTCCGTCTCTCGCTCGTGATCGTTCTCCCTCAACCTTTCCTCAAAGAACGCTGTGATGTTGTTGGTAACACGTTGCAATTCCTTGTCGCACTCCGTCTTAGCCGCTTTGAGGCGCCGTGTGACATGACGCCTGACAAAGGGCATAGAGACGGTGTTGGTTCCGGAACCATGACTGGTGTTGGCGTGTTTGTTAAGAGGAGGAGGCATGGGCGGCAAGACCGCCTCGGGTGAGAAGACCAACGGGCTCGGTGGTGCACGACGAGAGCTGCCAGCTTCAGACATGGCGGTCCGAGGAGCAAGAGAGGTAGCTTGGATTGTCGAACCAGATACTTAGTGATGGATACGGGGATGATTAGTTGCGTAACAGCCTTGAGGTGAATATGCCAGACTAAGGTAAAGACACCAAGACTCGCGTGTAATCTGATCGTCAACGGAGCATCAGGTTCTAGCGAGAGGGGGGAGTATGTGCACAAGGAGGGAGAGTGGACGGCGCGTAGAGGGGAGGAGAGCAAGAGATGCGGTCTCGCAAAGTTTCATCACAAATTACAGTGCATGTGACTGTCACAAGCTGGGCATGATCTGATACCCAGTTTTTGCCCATTTTTCTACAATATTAACCGTTGCCTGCTTGCGGCGGCCATCAACCATACTGTATGCTACATACATAAGATGACTACGAGCGGATCTCTGCAGTAGCCAGGTGAGTCAATGCAAGTTGGAGTGACTGGCGGAAAAACTGCACAAAATGTCATGGTGAATTACGGGCGAAATTGTGAAGGAAGGATCTCAAAGGTCTACGGTCATCTCCGGCAATCCGCAACTCTCGCACCGCCAGCGGTGAGAAAGGACCCCTGATTATGCCCCCTAAGGCCTGTCCAACTGTCGGACAAATTTTGGTCTGTAGGGGCAAAAATGTCTGTCCAGATGTCGGACAAAAAGGGTCAGATGGGCGGGAGGCCTGTCTAGTGTCGGACAAAATTCACGAGGCTCAAATGGGTAGGTATGGTCAACTGCCACAGTGGCGGCGCGTTGAGTGTTGCCACAGTGGCTGTCAGGAGGTTGTCGGTTCAAATCTGTCTATGAAACTTCATTTTTTGCTTGACATTTAATTCCATTTTTTCCACTACTGCTATCTACAACGCGCCTACAAACATCCCTCTTCTCCACACCGCATTGCATCCCTTAGCATGCCCCACATTGACCTCTCGGGGGCTGGATACTATCGCAGAGGAGGATTGATTGTAATACGTGCAATATACTACAATGCCCAGTTCGGAACGGTGGTTCATACCTACGCCACAGTACTCGGCGGCGGTGATTTCAGTCACAAAGCTTTCAACCGCCTTCAAACGTGTTCTATCGTGCCAGAGAACTACGTATACTCAGAGAGCTATTCAGCGCATCTGAGCGATTTTTGGCGATTTTTGGCGCTTTTTAGGCCGATTTTGAGGCCTGGTGAAAAGTCGGACAAATTTTGGCGATTTTGGGGTAGGCCTGCCCAGAATCGGACAAATTTTTTCCATTTGGAGCTCGCAATGTCGGACATTTTTTTTTGAGATTTTGGACAGGCCTTTGGTAGCATAATCAGGGGTCCTGGTGAGAATCGCTTAGGTTTGTCCTCGTGTTCTATTCACTCCTCTTTGAAGCCTCCTGTTCACCAGCTACATTCACACGTGAGGAACTTTCCCCTGACTCCATACGTCAAACCCGGACCTGTTGACGCTAAGCGCCAGACGCCCTTCTGACAATTTTCCTCTTACTGTCCAAACAGGTTGTTCCAGAACTTTGCCTCGTCTGACCTGTGACCATACAGGCTATTCATTCGGATCATGTTTGCCTCCTTTCGCTCCATCATTCATCAAACAACTCGCCTTCGACCAGCGGTCATCACCCCGCGAGCAACATTCTCCTCTACCGCGGCGTATTGGAATAATGACGCGGTTACACGCAACGCGAAAGACAGTGAACATCTCCTCAAGATACTCTTAGAAGAGGGCGCGAAGCAGGAGAGCATACCGATAGCTCAAGCCGCAGGTTCGTCGCGTTGTGTTCCATACGATCGTGCCACGCATTGACGTGACTGCAGGTGCTATTGACGCTGGTGCCGGAAGCTACCAAGTGAAGAGGGCCAGGCTGAGGGAATTCTATCGGAATCAGGTGAACGTTACGAGTTGTATTATGCGTGTACGACCGCTAATTACTTCCCCAGCCAATACAACCATATCACTTTGAACGCGATATGCGGACGCGCAAAACGCCCAAGCGGCTGAAGCCCTGGGACCTTGGGCTTCCCACAAGGCAGGCAAAATACCACGACGTGTTCCACCAACTCAACATCGACCCTATGGACGAATGCATGAACACGACATTACTCTCGAGCTTCGTGTCGAAGATGGGAATGGTCAACAAGCGAGCGTTGACGAAGCTCACGATGCGTAGCCAGAGGAGGTTGTCCAAGGCCATCAAGCGAGCGAAGATGATGGGCATAATGCCTATTCACAGTCAGTCTCCTAGAGGGCTGCTGAATTTTTCGAAAAACTCATAGCTTACCCATTGCAATTAATCATGAGCCGCTTTATTTTCTGTTCCTCCCGGCATTCTATCTGGAACGTTCGAACAGGGGTCGGTCGACAGTGCTTATCATCTTCATGCGGAACTTGTGCGTGCCCCTTGATAGGGAGAACACTGCGGGTTAGGGCAAACGGATCCAACCGAAATATTAACCTTCCATCGCGATCCGTATCGCCAGCGGGCAAATTGTCGCGAGCCGCCCTTGATGATGATCTATTATGGCCTAAAAGCAAAACACATTCCAGTCTTGTGGGGGCGCGGTCAATGTCACGATGTGAAAATGCATTCACATGCACCGGAATTTAGAAGTTCCTCGGCTGAGTTGAGAAAAACTGATAGATGCGGCTTTGAATAGGAAATAATGTATTGATGTGATACGCAACGATCTACAGCTCAGCTAGCAACATGGTCCCCAAATTTTGCACGACCTGGTCGCCCATCGCCTTCTCCACGGCCTCTTCCAAATGTCGCTTGGGATCTTGCTTTCCAACATGACGTGTCTTGAGCTGCTCTGCAGACAATGTTGACTCTTCAAGCACTGACTCATTGTACGCCTTGGAAAGCGAGAGCATCGACTACGTGCGATGTCAGAAGCGCCAAGTATACAGATTTCGAACACGCAAACCTTGATAGCCTTCTCGTTGCCTTCTTTGTGTAAATTGAAGTCGCGCAGCTTGAGCCCTTCCGTCCAGTTCCGTTTGTGGAGGTTCATTAACATGGACTGTTCCAGTTCCGTCTTGCGATAATTCACCGCGATAGAGTAGTAGTGTCGGTTAAGACCATGTATGAGCGCCTGTATTGAGGGCTTGTTGATGTGTCCTATGTTGGACGTTGTTTGGCGAGGCTCGCGGCCGGTTATAACGGTTTGAGGGTTGATGAGACGGAAGGCGTCGATGACCACCTTGCCTTTGACGGACTGAATAGGGTCAATGACTACTGCGACAGATCGCTGGTGCAAGGACTCGAAAGACTGTCACGCGATCGTTAGACCAATCGCGCTGAGTGGGCGTAACACGGCGCGTACCTGTTGTGTGTTTATATCGACACTTGACAGCCAGCATCCAAAACCGGGATGTGAATGATACCACCCAACTACCATCTCAGGTCTGCGGAAACAGATCAGGTTGTAGGAAATGAGGCGGACGTGTTCATTTGCGCTCACCTTCCTGTCTGCTTCAGCATATCCAGCATCTTTGTTTGAAAAACGTGATCGACGGATTCGACAGTGACCGTCGTCCCGGATTGAGGCATAGCAAAGACATCAATGACTTGCACCGTGTATTCGTCAACAAATTCGCCCAACATGAGACCCATGACCTCCATAGGTACCCCTGCTCGGCCGTGCTTCAACATCTTTTGATCGAGGATGTCAATGGCCAGTCAGAATTTTGATTAATGACTTTCTCACCTTGAGGAGAGCCAGAGATGATATGTGAATGACCTCGCCACTTGATTGGGTCAGAATTGTACGAGCGTGGATCTTAGCCTCTGCGACTTACTTGTCTGGTACAGCAACATCTCCTCGTGAAGGCTGAGCGCCGCCTCGCGCTTGTGCTTGAGCCATCATGCCGCCGAATTCCTGATCCATGGTGATAGAGGGTTGATATGCTGGTTGAAAGTCGAGCTGACGCGTCCGCGACGCCTGAGATGAGACTGCCCCCGAATCCAGATAAGGCAACAGTGCGGACGCGCAGGTGCCACCAACGCGCACACTCGACATTAAAACTGTCTTAAAGGCAACTGCTGCATTGTTGTCAAGAACGGCCGCCTTATCGATCATGTTGTCATATATTATTCAAGACTCTAGTAATCTCAATAATATCTCAAATGATGAAACGGCGCATGACTGTACAGTGTACACGGTTATAGCATTCATAATGTGCCGAGGATACAACAATTCTCTTTCGATTTTACTTCTCACATAAGATTACACCGCTTACAACTTGGGAGACTCGACGAGTCTCTTCTCCGCCTCCTCAAAGTTGATGACCGACCAGATGGCATTCAAGTACTGGATGTGATGCATAAGCAATTATTTGATGGAAGTTCCAAGATCAATGCTCACGTCAGCTTTAACGTTGAGGTATTGGAGGTAAAAGGCGTGCTCCCAGATGTCGACACCAATGATGGGAACATGAGTCAAGAGAGGGTCTTGGTTGGGGGTGGTAACGATCTCCAACTGCCTGGTGGAGGTGTTCAGGCCCTATCAAATATATTTTTCAGCAGAATTATTTAGCAGAGTGTGGATTTTACTCGCAAGCCATCCCCACCCAGATCCCTGGATGCCGAGAGTGGCAGTGTTGAACTCCTTTTTCAAGTTGTCCAAGCTGCCGAAGCGCTGAACGATAGCATCCTTGAGGGGACCATCCTTTAAGACACCTCCGTTGCCCTTGCTCTCAGAGGCCGCAGGAGCAAGGTTCTTCCAGAAGAGCGAGTGGTTGATATGACCTAAGAATGACGCAAGATAAGATATCAACTGATAACGAGAACATGATAGATTGCGTACCTCCTCCGTTGAATTTGAGAGCGGCCTGAAGCGCAATACGTTCTTTGGGGGTAGACGCCTTGGCGAAGCTAGCCTCTGCTGCGTTGAGAGAGTTCACGTATGTCTGATGATGCTTCTTGTGGTGAAGCTCCATGATTTGGCGGCTAATGAATGGCTCGAGGGCATCGTAGCCGTATGGAAGATCGGGAAGAGTGTGGGGAGCAGACATTATTTCGACTTTTGAGATCGGAGTGATGGTTGGAAGGGAAAAAGAAATCGGTCGAGCTGGGTATTTATCTGGCGAACCGGCTGATAAAGCACGTCATGCTCTTGAAGAAACTGCACCAGTCATGCACCTTACATGCTATTGATTCCGAGTCCGTGACGCTTTTACCACACTCCGTGCATCCGAATTTTCTGAAATGCCATGAGTTCTAGCGAGCTCTCAAATGCTCTGAATCCATACGTCGCACAAACGAGGTCCAGATCCTTGAACAACAATGCGTATCAGAGCCATCTTCAACCCGTGGTTCAACCTCCTCAGCAGCATGTACCACACCGGAGTGAGTTAGAGCTTGCCATCGCAGAGCCAACGCCGCCTCAGGCGCCAAGGTGCGTGGTATCGCCGGCCTTGACCTTTCCCATCTCACTGCTCTCCAGAGAGGTTACTGTGCGGCCTCGAAACTCTGGCTCGCCAGCCGGGGCTGGTGCGGTACATGAACTACTTCGGATGCTCGCGGCCACCAAGGAGGCACAAGAGATCGAAAGGAAGCGCCGGATAGCTTGGGAACAGGAACAAGAGGCGAAATTTGCTCAGAGACAAGCTGAGATGGAGAGGCAACTACTCGAGATGAAGCAGGAGATACAAATACTGAAAGGGACGCATTCTTCCACTAACACATCCCAGCCCGATCTTTCTCGACCCCCTGCGAATCAGACTGCAAACCTGGCATTCCCTGCCATAGTTCAGCAGCCGTCTCCGCAGCTATCTGAATCCTCCACGCCAGTCTCCTTACATGGTCGATCACAGCCCGCTTTCGTTCAAGGCTCATCTAGTCGGCCAATACAAGCGCCTCGCACCAGTGCAGTCATTCCAGATGATGACATGATGACTCCGTTTTCCCCGCAATTTATTGCAATGGATGGGCTGGACACGCAGAGTGAGGCGACCCGAAGAAGTCCAGAGCTGGTAACTTCAGAAAAAGATTCGCAAGATGATAGTGACAGCAGTGGGAATAGCTCAGACGACGGATCGCCTCCACCACGAAGCTCGAGACACCGATACAATGGTCGTTGCTTGACCATTCAGGTAAGGTTACCTTTGTGTGTGCTCATCATTAGTCGCTGAATGAGCTTCCTAGCATGCTGTTCGAGCTCACCTATATCGCACAATGCGGATTGACAATGACAAAAACCTGCCAGACAGTCATACTGAGGGGTCGCCATTACCGCTTACTGAGCCTATCCGATTTATTTGGGACAAGACACCGAAGCAATCTGTACACAATGGCCGGATGAAGACCCGTTTTATCGCAGATCTCAAAGCACATCGTCGCCTATATAAGCACGTTCCGGACAAAGATTTCAGCAAGAAAGTCGTAGATGCTGCATTTGATCAAGCATTTATAACTCTGAGGCAAAAGTTCAAAACACAAAGAGATTCTTCGACCGCGCTCCACCGCAAGCAAAAGGAGGAGGCGAAGGCTTTGAAAGCCAGAAGGCTGAATCGGAAGAAAACTGTACGTCCCCCCTCCTCCCTTGCATGCCAGGATGGCATCTTACACAATTTTAGAAATTATCAAATCGCTCTACAAAGCGAAATACCATTGAGGCTTTCGAGCACGTCACATTTGACGGCGCACTTCAGCTGGAATGTATGTCTTCGGAGGAGTCCGAACTAGAGGATGCAACAGGCTCGGTGCCTCGCTCTACGACCACGTTTCGCATACGAGGCCTCCCGTGGCGCAGCAATCGGCTGCGAAACTTCTATGCAACTCTTGATGAGGGCGACCAGGTCGACAAGAGCACGCAGCAACGTCGTGGAGTTGGCCGCCGAGAGCGATGCCTTGGGCCGGATAAAGAAGTGTACAATATGCCTCCAAAAGGTGTGGCGAGTTGGATGATCAATCACCGGTGGTTGAACACACTACAAAGAACGCATCCAGAAATGGCAGCGCTCATGACTGACCTCGTTATTGATCCGCCAGGCTTTGACTGGAATGTATTCCATGGTCTTGGTGGTGAGGAAAGCGAGGAGGAGCGCGGAACTGCTATCAACAGTCAAATGGGCTTCGATGGGATGCCCTATGGACAGGATCTCGATTTTATACCACAACAATACCTCTCATCACATCAGCCTACAAATACTAGCACATCCTCCTTGCATAATGCGTTGGCTTCCATGTAACATGCAGTACAGTATTTTCTTTCATAATTACACGAATCGGCGTCGGGTCACAGCTCGCTTGCAATTGTATTATAATTTTTTCAGGAGCGTCCAGCCAGAAACAATCGCGAGGAATCGGTTTGACGTCTCTCTCCTCGATTAATGCCGCCATGTGCAGTATTCGTTTAAGCTTTAAATACATGCCCAACAGCACCTGTGAGGTGTGGTTGACATGATCAGCCAAGAACATTACTGTAATAATGTTTTGGCTCAAGCTTGAGAGTTGGCGAACCACTGCCACAAATGAGGTCATCCTTGGGCTTTGTAATGAAGCAGGCTGTAGTGTGACCGGCGCCTAAACTCTGTGTTCCACAAGATCGACATCCAATGGCCTCAGACACTAAGTCTACAGGTAATTCACTCAAAACAATATCTATCTGCACCATAATAACAGAAAACAAGGAACCCCGCACGACAACCAGGATTACGCCTTGAGCGAAGGGGATACGCTATTCTGTGAGTCCCCTCCATTTCTCGTCTCCGACTCATGATCAAGGCTTATGTTCATGACAAGATCGCGGTCGTGCTAAAGAGTTTGTGGGACTGCACGAACAAGTCCAAGTATGATGCCTATGTTGAGCATTTACTTCACTCTACTGATAGTATGCTATAGACTAGCGTGAACTTGCTCGACTCCCTGGAAGCTTTCCTATCCACTTTCCAGAAGGACCTCTCAGCCGTGTCAGGTCAGATATCCGAACTGCAGGAAAGAAGCAAGGGCATAGATAACAGACTGAAGAGTCGTAGAGTTCGTTTTATGTTCGCGTTGAGCGAGGGCAGTGCTGACGCGCCAAACAGAAAATTGAGAAGCCGCTTTCCAATTTGCTCTCAGATGTGACTGTTCCGCCGACACTGGCTACCCTCATTTTGGACACTCCTGTCAGTGAAAAATGGCTCCCCGCAATGGTAGAATTTGAACACCGGCTTGACACACTCCGAGCACGCTCCCGTGTCAAGGCGGCAAGAGACCTTGGTGAGGTGGCGGAAGGTCTGAGGATAGTGGTATGCCTCTCTTCAACCCAGCATATCATAAAACTTTTGTTGATACATGGCCTATTAGGCGTCAACCAAGCTGCGCGCGTTCTTCCTTGCAATGTTACAACCCATTCGTACCAGTGTGACGACGAACATGCAAGTCCTACAATCATCGATATTTCTGAAATACAAGGCTTTGTTCTCGTTTTTGCAGCGACAAGCGTCTCCAGTTGCACAAGAGCTACAGCGAGCATATGTTAGCGCTGCACGCACTTACTACGAGACCGGATTTCGTCGATATTCTAGGAGCCTGAGTTGGATAAAGGTATCTTTTCATTTATCAATGTTTGCGGATATTACTGAGATATGGTATCAGGCACGCACAATGCCAAAACCTGAAAATATTGTCGCTAGTGAGAAGGAGCGAGAATTCATCTACGATCCCGAACGCATTGCATATGCAAAGATTCAAGGTCCAGGCGTTACTCTTGCATTTCAAGCTGACGATAAGAATTACGTGCGGTTCTTGCAGCTTATACAAACTTCTTTTGATGGCTTATTTGTTATTATTGATTACAGAAGGAACCTATCGAGGCCTTGGTTCGATCAATATTTCTCGTGCTCATGGACAATGCTACGTCGGAATATACATTCATAACCACTTTCTTCGCTGTAGAGCCGGCATTGGCCCCGGCACCATCTAGGGAGCCTTCATCAAGTAGCTCTATGTTTACGCCCAACTCGATGCTATCTCCCTCCAAGGGTGGATTTGACGACCGTAGATCTACGAGTGGGTCGGACGCAGGATTTAGCCCCCAAACACCGCGACCTCGAGTAGACAGCTTTGCGACCTCTGTAAATCTAACGCCAAGACCTCAGAGCTACAGTCAAAATGTGTTCCAGACGGACCGAAGCGTGCTGGACTCTCTATGGAAACAGGTCATGGATCCCATTCTAGAGTATTGCCAGACCTTCGTCAAGTCAACTCTAGAACCTGCGCCACCTCTCATACCTCTCCTCACTATGATCCGTCTAGTAGAAGATGTGGTAGCTGAGGTGCAGAGACGCGATTGTCCGCCATTGGAGAACTACGTATTTGCGCTTCGCCTGCAGATGTGGCCTGTATTTCAAAAGGCGATATCTGAGCAAATAGAAGCTCTCAAGAAGCTGGCGGAGGGTACAACTACAGGATATTTCGGACGGTCGGTGACCACAACGGACTTATGGGTGTCATCAGTCAGTCTTCATCTTTTATGCAACCTCAGCGTATAAATTTGACTACGATCTCGTAAAGATTTGTCAACGGTATACAGCGGTATTCAATTCATTTGTCTCACTGACAGAACAAGTAAACGAGACTATGATATTTTCAAAGTGCGTGTCTTGTAACTCTTCGGAAATTCTCACTAACAAATCATCGAAGTCTTCTGCGAATGCGCCAAGAGTTGACAAAACTACTTCTGAAGCATACTGAAAGCATTAAGGACTTCGTCGCCAAGGCTACCAGCCAATCCACCCTCTATGAGAGCATTCTGCAAGGCCTAAGCGTCAGTCCTTCTGCGATTTATGCATTGCATTAGTCTTGTTCTGATATACTTACTCTTATGCACAGAAGGGTACACATCCCACCACTCACCCTCAATCGCAGAAGGAGATCGCCTATTGGAAAGAAAAGGAAGAAGAGGCGCGCCGAAGGATCGTATCTGCCAATCAACGGGGACGACGTTAGACTGATTAAAGTGAGGTATATATTGATATCCAAATAATAAATTGCGAATGATTATACAAATGGAAAGCCCTGAGAGTAAAGAGCGACTTATAGAGTAAACGCAATAAGACGTCAGGTTCTATTGGGCAAGGGAGGAGATGATACTCTAAATGAAATGAGCATATTGATGATTTTGGAGCAATTGGACTTACCGCTGCTCAGTCTTTTGCATGGCGGGGAACGAAGCTTTCAAAAGGCTACTTCCTTTCTGCTTTCCGAGGCCCAATTTGTTCAAAACATCGCGAACATCATCAGCTCCATTCGCATTTGACTTGCGCCGTTTGGCAGTGGACGTGCTGACAGGCCGTATTGTCCCTCGCCCATTGATGTGGTCGCCAACTGACGCTGCATGCTCCAAAGTCGAGAATGAAGGTGTTTTCCCAAGCGTCGGATTCGACATGCTGTTTCGTCCTTCCAAAGCTTCCCTAAGATCCGTCACTCCCACACCACGTGTAGAGCGAGCTAGGCTATGAAGTGAGATGTTGTCTACGTTCATGAGGGCTGGCGATATCTTTAGCAACGGTGATATGCCGTCTCCTCGTAAGGTATCATAGTTTGAAGGCCGTTCAATTGCTGCCCGGCGAGATAAGCCTTAAGTAGATAGAATATTATGAAAAGCTTACAATCTTTGAGGGCAGACTCAGGCGTCCATTTCATGCTGAAACGGCGAAGGAGGCCAGGACGATCCAAACCAGTCGCTTCTTGCACATTTTGGTTAGAAATGATCGCCATTAAAGCATTTTGACTTGATATTCCACTCCATGAAAAGTTGGGTTTGGCCTCCGCTGGGGTGAATAAAATTGGCTCAGGAGTGATAGCCAAAGACCCCTTCTTGTCAATAGGAATAAATGGGAGATTGGATTCTCCGGGTATACCTGCAAGAGCCTAGAAAATGTGAGAAAGAGATGAATGAATACAGCCGATGTCGTCACCTCTTTAGAAAGTGTAGTCAGTTCTGGGCAATCCCACACTTTTCCAATCACGCCCCATGCCCTTGTGATGACCTCTTTGATCGCGTACAAGCGTTGTACGGTCGAAGGATCAATCGCATTACCCACTTGGGTAGCACCATCCAATGCTAAGAGCATTGGAATACCAGTCAAGAGCCCACGAATAGGGAGTTCCTCGTGAATCGTCGTAATTACAAGGAGAGCATGCGCGTAGTCCGACAGCGTGGCTGCCGTCGCAACCGATACTTTGGATGGAGCAGCTTCTAATGCACGTTGCATGACAGAAGCCTTACGGGGGGTACTGAATGTGGAGCGACGAGCCTGCCGCTGTGACTGCGCTGACGAATCCCGATTATCGGAACTATCGTGACTCGAAGGTTCATCCGTCAACGAAGTCGATATTGTGACATTAGTATCATGTGTTTGTGTAGTTGCCGCAGAAGACGCCCGAGTGCTGGGGTCGAAGCCTAGTGACGATGCAGTGGCAAGAACATATAAGTATCCATGTGCAGCGTGCAATGCTCGTGTGGCCGGGTCCCCGTGAGTAAGAAGTTTCATCTGCGTGGCCTGTTGTATAGGTCCTTCTGCAAGAGGCCGAATCCGTTTGACGCCATCGGAATCCGTCGAGTCGCCCCGCTTCCTGATTTCCTTTCGCAGATAGAAAACAAAAGCGTCCGCATAGTCCGCTCGAACAGCGTAGTCGGCATCGCAAAGCAGGCTCAATGTGTCAAGCCAAACTTCCGGCGAAACACGGGTGCGACGAGAGGGCCGATTATGCAGATCTTGCGCCGCAGCAGTGCCCAGAGGCGGTGTCGAGGGTATAGTGGCTACCTTGGTCGTACCATCGGAATCTCCATGGACTCGGCCATCCTTGTCTGCGGCTTGCATTAAACCAAGAAGACCGGCCAAAAGGCAACGAATGGCTTGCGACCTGTTTTTGGTGCGGCTCTCGGAGCTGGACCCAACAACGCCCTGCAACTCCACATTGATTAGCCGAGAGATGAGTTCTGCAGCTAAATCTTGGATTTGATCAGAATAGTAGACATGCATCCCCAAAGACGCGATGCATTCGACCAATTCCGGCAGTAGGGCATCTTCTGAATTCACTGCGATCCTGTGCATGATGAGCTGCATCAGATTGGAGATGATGTCGGATGTCGAAAGGTTGATAAGGGGGGTGGGTGATGTAAATATTGTTGTCACCATTGCTGCTAGAGAGCTTTGAAGCGCAGTAGTGGAAGCTGCGTCCTGACTTTCTAATAGGTGTTCAACGAGCCGAGTTGGCACTGCATATCTATATTGATATTGCGTCCATTCGCATATTTTGCCAGCCAGCCAGCGACATTGATCCAGCCTTTCCCAACCTTTCGTTTCGTCCAAATTGTCGGCCAGTGCTCTCATGATTTGACCGAGCTGCCAACCATTGGCATGCTGTAGCAACGATGACCAAGTGCGCAGGCAACCGCTGATGACGTCTGTTGTGGCTGGGCCGGTTTCTCCGTCTACATGGACGTGAATCGAGGCGGCCCGTCTTTCCATCGCAGGACGAGTTCGGAATTCCGCGAGATACGTGGATTTAATCTTATCCTTGACTGTTGTAGATCTTTCGTCGTAATTAGTTTGCCAATTTTCTTCAAGGTTGGGGAACGAACTAACTGTTGCTCAAGAATAGCCACATCCGCATACAAAAGGGTCACCAGGAGAGGACGAATGATGATTGAGACTTGGGTTTTGAAGTGACTTGAAGCGTGATAAAGAGCCTCAGAATTGACGACACTGGCGAGGGCACTTAAGCCGACAAGTCGCGTGCTGGTAGCCCCGTAAGCAGAATGTGTATTGCCAAATACAGTTTACTCACCGATTGCGAAACTCATGGTCTTTGTCTTTCGTTTCAGCGCTTGCCAAAGACGCGAATGCACTCAAGATCGATATGTAGCCTTGCGTGACTTCATTATCGACCCCGATGAGGCTACCGTCCGTGTAAGTCGCCCAGGCGGCGAACTGGGTGTCGTATCAATATCGCGGGGGTCTAATGCAGGTAAATCACGCACAACGTTGGCAGTACGCGCTGTTACTTCCAGATCCGATGAGAGGGCGGCAAGGGTAGCGCTCAGGGAGGCAATGAGCGAGGGTGACAGCAGAGATACATCTCGACGGCATTCATTCGTCAAAGCTTGAAAGATTGCTAGACCGATCAAGAGCGAGCTTCAGGTCTGTGAGTTATTCCAAAACAATTTAAGCATATGACAACACTCACGCCTTTGACCGAGTGTTCCCAACCTGAGCTTTGCGGCTCTCAATCTTGATTCGCTTCTCTAACTCACTTCCCAGTTTATTTATCTTCCCAGGTCGGTTGGATGCGTAATATGTGAGTCTGGATAGCTCTTGGGAGTTCGGAGAATATTGAGGGCCCGAAGACACGAGAGCAGAAGACGGCGGGTAGCACGCTGTTATGAGATGTACATGGTTTGGAGAGAAGAAGTGATGCATCGAGCAATTTTCAGATATCTACAGTTCAAAGGAGTGTGGGTTTTGAACTTGGGTAAATATGTGTGCGCCGAAAGGGTGTTGAAGGCCTTGCCGGGTGCGAACAGTGACACGCAATTGCATCCGGTGTATGCATATTCACGCTCAATGCCGTACGCGTGGCGCGCTGAAAAACTTGAACGATGAATAGTCCCATAATCATTCAAATATCGGTCATATGCATTGCGCTGTTGAACAAAGATTATCATTCTAACCAGATGCCACGAATTTCTCATCATTGCGCACAATTTCAAGCAAAGCAAGTCACTTGGGAGAAACCTACTGACAGAACATTACGTCATAGCTGTATCTAACAATCAGACTGAGTGTAACTTACCGTTTTCCACTCTGGCCGTCCCACCCCACCAATGCGCTGCCAGGTATACTTGACATCGAAAATGACATTCAACGCCCCTTGAACACTAACACGAGCTCTCTTCCCACACTGTTGACATGGTCTTCAAGTAATCTCTCAAACGAGCCCGCAAAATCGGCAAGCACAACTTCATTTGCGTCGTCCACCTCTTCTTCATCACCCTCATGCACGCTCGCACCCTATGTGCAGCAGTTTCCATACTGAGGTCGCCTGCTCTTTGGAAGGCCGGTAGCCTCAAGGGCATTGCTTTGAGGGCAAAGTGCTGCAATGCTATTGGAACTAAGCTCCGGTCTCGCTTAAAGGGTCTCGCATGTAAAGCATACACTCGTTATGGTCATTTTGATAGTAGCCTGCCGTACTGGCAGTACTGGCACTCGGTGATATCGTGGTGTCATATGAAACGTTGAATCGTGGTAGCCAAAGTTTTCTCTCGTGGAGCTACATACTGGACCAACAGCACTGTAACGATTCGTTAATGCGTCGGTCCTGAGGCAGTCAAGATTCCTTGGATGAGGATTCATCAAGCTGCTCGGAGCTACTTGGTTAGAATGACCCAAGCTGGAGGGAAAGGGCTTATGTCCTTGTGCAGCGTTGTATCTGGGTGCCCGGCGGATAATCAGAATTGGATCTAGACAGGCTGGTCACTGGTTCTGCAAATGAGCTGCCTATCTGCGCTGCCATAAAAGCCCTTGGCCAAAAATCCACTTGGGTACCTAATTCTTCGTTTCTCCTCGCGTCTACTCTGGCTCATTGTTTTTCAAACTACCCTGATGAGAGCTCCTGACAGACCATACCCTTCATTCACATTTGTTCTGTCTGCTGCTGTCGATTCTGCGAAGAAACCACATCGTACAGACAGATCGTTCATCCCTTCGCTTCCCCTGGGTCCTAGTCATCACCAGATAGACTTAATGGTATGTATCACGTCAATCATATTTCCTCACTGCCGTTTTCAAAACAGAGGTGAAGCGCACAGTTGACGAACGTGATACTATATCCTATGGTAGCCTCGACTCTTGCGGGAGTCTTGCTTCCGCACCGAAAAAGATTGACAACTAACTCAAAGTCTCGACTGTAGCCGCTGACTCAAGTACTTGAACCAAACAAAGAATCATCCCATTCAAAGGGATTAAATATAACAACGACCTTGAAGGTGCGGTTGACTTGTTGTCGGGATGGTATCTGGCCGGCCTTCTGCGGCGCGGCGGGTTTTCGAGCGGGCGCGCGGGCGGACCTGAGTGATCACGAGCCCGGCGAAGACGCCAATATTGACCGTGTACCCTGAACGTACAGTGTCCCCCTCTCACTACGATAATTACAATACATGTCACTTTGATGCTCAGTGAAAGCCTCTCACAGACATTCATTGCTGTCAAATACGTCACACTGCCACCAATACATATATATTGTTCGACTATTCACTCAATGAACAACCGAGAAAACATACTTCGAATGCCAATCGTAGTCCCGACCGGGACCATAGATCTGATTGACGTCGTATGAAGGGTTGTTAATCGCATCTATTATGGACTATATCGAAGTGTAAGCACGGTTGCCAGCCATTTGATACTGAACAGTGAATACTCACCTGCTGCTCAAGTACCACACACGAGTGGTCCTGGTAATGGTAGTCCGGTCCACCTTGGTCCTGCTTCCTGGGGATAGGGAGGGTGGCATTGTAAATTCCATCACAAGCGTACAGCTGCAGTGCTGGTTGATTCGTCGTGACTTCAAGCCTGTTAAGAAGGGAAAAAATCAATGCAAGCCTGAATTTAAGCAGCGCGTACTGACTTGATGCCAGAGTTGACGCTCCAGATAGAGAAAACTGGCTGTTCTCCTTTATTGTCATCATATACGAAGCAGTTGTCGAATCCGGTGCAACCTGAGACGCACGACCAGCATATCAGCGAACTGACAAAAAGACAAAGGGAGACAGGTTGTACGCACCAGTGCCGCAGTAGTTGTCACCAACTGACTCGTTGACGGCCTTTCCAATAGATTTTTCCTGGCGGAAATCAAGTGGGGTGCCCTCGACTTCGATGTACGAGCCATTCGGGATCAGCAATCCGGTCGTAGCAACGATTTTTGAAGCGTCAATTTGAGCATAGTGCCTAGAAAGATCTTGTGTCTCCTGGTACGCCTCCAAGTTCCAGTAGTGATGGCAACTAAGCAGGATGGGAGTCTTTGCGTCAGCAGTGGCCTTGATGGTGATATCCCAGGTTGCGTTGTCCTCGAGGGCGTACATCACCTATAAACATTCTTCAGTGGCACATCTCTGGCCCGTGATTTGAACGCGACTCGCCATAGTGTGCACATTTCCAGGGAAACCTTCTGAGCCGTTGGGACTTAAGTATGTGAATGTGACGCTATTGGACCTGTGATCTACAACAGTCCAATTATGGCGATCAAACCCGACAGTTCCCCCATGCAATGTATCCGTCCCTGTGAGAGGAGACAGTTTGAGATATGTCTCGGAGCGGCCTATCCAGTCACTGCACCATTGTTTTCGTTCTCAGGTACATGGTACTTAGTGCCATTACCGGAAGCATCTTTCGAGATGGGAATTGTGAAAGTACCGTTTCTGATGCGGTTTGCATATCTGAACAACTTCAGCAGTCAGTAGACTGGCAAAGGGACTCGAAGATCCAGCAACTTACCTGCCAACCACGGGGCCGAAATATGGGTGACCCAGGTCGTCACTGGCGTAGTTGGTCTGCGAAGCATGTTTTGAGAAAATTGGCACGACCATACGAATACCATAGGCACACACATGGTTGTCGAAGCCTAGGATAATATCCCTAAATTTACCATACTGGCAGAATCTCGTCAGCAATGCAAGGTATATCGCGGGTCTGATTGTGATTACCTTGTCCTTGACCCAGAAATTCGTAGTCGTGGCACCACGGGCGATGAAGTGCGCCTTTGCTGAGCCGTCTGGGGCTTCGATAGCAATCGTTGCCACGGCTGTGATATGTTGGCTTGTATATCCGCTCAAAAAACTCGTAGAGCTCACGTCATATTTTGCAGCAAGAGCCCGTGTCACTAGAGCGAGGGCGAGGAAAAGCGACACACGAGCCATGGCTAAGAGCAGATCCGGGAATCACTGGGGTAAAAATGGAGGCTGAGACCTGTATCAGCTTTATAGCAACGATGATATAGAGGGGGTGGGGCCCACCGCACGGCCCGCTCGCATGATTTGGAAGGTGCATGGCTGCAAAAGACTGATCACAGATGATCATGATGCAAACACGAGAACAGAAGCATACCATCTGATGTGCCATTTGTGTACATATTTGAATTACAGCTTGGCGAGGATGATTTCCTGAGGCCCGACATGTGCAAATGTGGGGGATGCGAGGTCGGCCGCTGTCATATGATGGTCAGATGCTGGGTATATGTAGGACATCACACGCGGGAGGTCCGGCGAGGATCACAGTAGGGTAGGGCCGTCCACAAGCCACAAGCCCGCGTGCCGAAAATCAGAGTCCTTAGGCGTCCAAGAATAACTGTGTCCATGAGTTAGCGACTTTCCGCCCACGACCTAACCGAATAAGGCGATTTTCTTAGCGTCAAATCAGAGATCTTTACCCAACATCCATCATCGGGCTCTCGGCAGCCCAGTCTATCGGAACGCACCAAAATTCACCAAGTCCAAAGTTCATGAAGGCAAGCAATTCTCTGGTGCGGGGGAGGGTGTTACTGGGAGGAAATCACTGGTTGATCACTCAGATAATAGCAATTAAACATGAAATTTCATCTATGTACATACACAAATTATAACATTACTACTTGTGATAAAGACAGCAAGGGTAAGGAGACAAGAGCATAAATTCAGGGAAGGAATAGCAAGAGCGGGATGTAAATGTGTAAGGGGGAGGAAGAGGAGAGCGCTCAAGCAGTGTTGTTCCGGTCAATGACCGCTATGGCGGCGGTCAGCGGCGGTCATGACCGCATACGTAATGAGCATGTCATAATCCGCCCCGGTTTCGGACTCTTTCCGCCCCGGACTTGGACCTGCCCGCCCCGCTCTTGCAACCCTGCCCGCCCCGTACTCAGCACCGAAGCTGGTTCTCTACGACGGCCGGTCCGTTTGGTTTGGGTAGGGGCTCAAATTCTTGGCATTAATGAGGGCATTACGAGAAAAATCAAGGCAGGCGGACAGCATCCATTGTTCCCGAGGTATGGGCTGATTTTGCATCTGGTGGCCAATATGAGGTGCGCAACCTCGATCTCGGTGATGACCCACTCATTTAGGGCATGCAGGGGCTCAAAATCTTGGAATTTATGAAGAGATGCTGGGAAAATTTACTGTAGTCACATAGCATGAATATAGCATAAGATATGAGCTCATTAGATGCATTTGGCCCAGCTTGCAAGCCAAAGACCCTTGTATCACGATCTACCAAACAAATTGGCTCAGCGCAAGATTAAATGAGCTTCAATATCATTTAAGATCTTTGGATACATAATTTAAATCTCCAATCCAATACCTTTATCGTCCCCTGACATGCAATGTCAACTTTCTGATGCTAATCAGCCCACACCCCATAATATACTCATGACATATGGCTAAGATAATTTTTCCCAAACTCTACTTATCAATGGCTAAAATCTGAGCCCCTACATGACCAAAATGAGTGAGTATTCGTAAAGATCGAGGTTGTACACCTGATATTGGCCACCAAATGCAAATCAGCCCATATCTCGGGAACAATGGATGCTGTCCGCTTGCCTTGATTTTTCCCGTAATGCCCTCGTTAATGCCGAGATTTTGAGCCCCTACCCGAAACTAACGGACCGGCCGTCTTAGAGAACTAGCTTCGGTGTTGAGTACGGGGCAGGCAGGGTTGTAAGGGCGGGGCGGGCAGGTCCAAGTCCGGGGCGGAAAGAGGCCGGAACCGGGGCGGATTACATTTTCGACGTAATGACCGCCATTTGACCTGACCGCAACACTGCCTTCGGCTCGCGGCAACTTGGCGGGCCGGCCGCTGTGGTCATCCAGTGGCGACGGTCAATGACAGGTTTTCGGCATATATATGCCACTTCTCGCGCGCCAAAAATCCCGCCTTGCCACCCCTCCGCCCCTCCCGCCCAATCTCCCAGTTGATACGTGAGGACTAGTTTCCATTGGTTGTACATTAAGGTATTTTATTTGCTATGTTAGTACTGCCTGCAAAAAGTATCAACTTAATATGATAATATACTAAGTAAATCCTGTTCCATGTCCAAGCAATGCTGCGACCACCCATTTTGGGCGTTCGCCGGTAACGCATATGGTCGCGGCAATCATACGGCAGAAAATTCAGTTTCATCAAAGGCGATGGCGAGCAGTTGTAGCGCGCAGATAATTGGGTCAAAAATAAAATGGGATTGATTGAGGCATTTTTGTGTATGCTGATGAGGCAACGGCTGACGGCGGGCACTGTCGCTCGCTCCCTCGCTGTTATAGACTCTCTCGATTATTTCGATTTCACTCAGCTCCCTGCCGCCCATGCTCTCACTTTCGCCACCCAGCCCCAGGTGCAAGTGTACATATTTGGCCAAAGGCTTGCGCTGGCGACGTTGACACAAACGGCGGTGGGCTCCATCTTCAAAGGGGGCACAGGGCTAAGCGCGGGGCTCGACGTTTTGAGCGGACGCGCGTCCGAATCGACGCTGCGAACACCGATGCATGTGTGGTGGCGGAAGCGCGCCTGGTGACGGGACAAGCAAAGCCGACCGCTTTAGGAAACTGCCCCTGCCAATGGTCATAACGTAAGTAGCGGTCAACGACCGCTGCGCGGCGGTTGCATGACCGTTGACCGTGACCGTGACCGCGGGATCTTGACCGAACATCACTGCGCTCAAGGGAGGGGTAGTGACATAGCAGTGGGCATTGACCACGGATAGCAGAGGAGCAAGGAAGTGGCTGGGAGAAGATAAATAAGCAAATCAATGAGCATTTGGAGAGCATGATGATAGATGAAAGGAGGAGCGGAAGGCGCACCTGAGAATACCCTATTATCCAACCTTCCAGTCACTGCAAAGTGCCCTACAAGTCAAAATAGCGGACAAAAAATTACAAGGAGCAAACAAGATGGTTGCTTAAGCCCAGAAAAATGAAATATCTCTAGCAGAGATGAAGGGAGGGCGGGGAGACAGCATACGGTGTCGACGGCGAGGAGGAAGAGCAGGGAGGGAGGAGGAGAGGGGCATCCGAGAGGCTCCAGTGTGCGTTACGGCCGTGCTGTAATGAGAAGCCTTTAGCGGCGGGAGAAGCGGCGGGAGAAGCTACGGAGCCATTGATCAAATCGCCTTTCGTGGCTAGGTCGTGGGCGGAAAGTCAAGAGCTGCGTCCATGGCACATACAAATGCGCAATAACCTCGGGACAACTTGGCAAACGGACATCAACAGGCGCTGACAGGCGCTAAGTACCTTCTAAAACTCTAAAGACATCGTAGTGGTATCCTTGATGACCGCATGCAGTCGCTCTGGTTGTCTCTTACGCTGGGCAACGCTCTCCAACACCCACTCTGGCTTGACGATGAACCTCTTGTGTTTGGATTTGCTGTGGAGAAACTTGTGGGTGGCAGAGGCATTCAACGAGCTGTGGGAGGTGACAATGTGTGTCGCAGCTGAGGCCGTGGTCCTGGCAATCATGAGAAAATGTTAGGGTATGGCGGAGGCGATATAGTTAAGCTTGAGGTTGCGGATGCATTGTACTAACACGACTTGTCCACCTGCTTGAGTCACAATCCTCTTCATTTCGATATCGGTGGTATCACTCAGGTAGCCATTGATATACACCCGTACGTTGTCCAGAACCGATGCTCCAGGGAGTGGCTCATCACGTTGTTCCTTCAATTTTCTCGAACGATCTTGGATGTAATCAGTCCTCACGCCACTGCGCCGTTCAGATCGCTGATGGCCGGTAGCCAGAGAGACTATGTGCTCTACAAGGCATCCATCAGCATAAATTGGAATAAATTCAGGGGATGCACTCACCAGAGCGGTCGTATATATCAGAATGCGTGATGGGATTTGATTCGTCGCTCAAAGTACTGAACAGAAACTTATTGAGTGCAGTTGCCGAAGACGTACGTGAAGCTCTACTGTGCGTAAGATGTGTGTGAACAACGCGCTGTTGCTAAGAACGTACTTGGTCGGTTGGGCTTCGTTACTTGACGAAGACGCGTCGGGGTCATGATTATTTGCTTTTGGCTTGCTGCTGTAAGGCGTGTATCTTGCGTTGCCGCTTGATTTCGAGTCTTTCGCGCGTCGAGATACAGGCTTTGTCACTGTGAGCCACTTATCCATATCATAAAAAGGTATATACAGGGTATCGAGGCGGAGCAATGATGGTGGTTGGGGTTCAAACAAGGGCGACCAGCTCGGAGTCGGATTCCGGAGTCGCCCATGTTTAGACTCAAGAGGCGTGACTCGAGTTTAGCGTGAGAGTTAATTTCTTCTCTAGTCATGCACAATATTGGTCCTTTCTTTCAGTCTTGCCTATCGCGTCTGCCTCGCATCAGATCGCATCTTATCGCCCGTAGAATGTCGACAAGAACATATGGGGAGGCAGTCGACAAGCTGAACTCGTTGCAATCCAACAAGGCAACTCTTGATGCTCTAAAGGCCTCAGGCGGACGGCTCAGCCAATATGCTATCCCAGAGATGTTGGAATACCTTGGACGAATAGGATATAGCGTATGTGTCTGAACATAGTATTTGTATGTCGGGCCTCTTTACCCTGTGATGCCTGCAGCCTGAACATCTCAATCAATTGAATGTGATACATGTCACTGGTACCAAGGGCAAAGGTTCGACGAGTGCTTTCACCAGCTCTATAATGTGCAAAGCAAAACCTGACTGGAAAATTGGTATGCCATCGCTTGCTGCTCATTTGGACCGACCCCTCCCGACGCGACTGACGCGTTCGATCGTTCAAAGGATTATATACCTCGCCTCATATGGTGGCAGTCAGGGAGCGCATAAGGATCAATGGGCGACCAATATCGGAGGAAGATTTCGCTAAATTCTTTTTCGAAGTCTGGGATATATTAGAGGCCACTCCTGAGGTCTGTTTAGAATTGTGTCAGATCACACACCAATTAATTGACAATGCTTTACAGAGACGCTACCCAGAAACTCCAGAGAAACCAATGTACTTCCGTTTCGTAACTCTCGTAGCATTCCATGCCTTTCTATCACTCAAGGTAGCATCTCAGATTCTATTGCCTTGCCAATCGACTGATTGGAGGTAGGTTGACGCGACTATTCTCGAAGTTGGTGTGGGCGGCACATACGACAGCACCAACATCGTTCCCAAGCCCGTTGTCACTGGCATTACCTCGCTGGGGTTTGACCACCAAGGGGTTTTAGGGAAGACACTGCCAGAGATCGCGTGGCAGAAGGGGGGTATATACAAGGTTAGTTTGAGGATGGCTTTGGAGATTCAAGAGCTCATGTGATTTGCAGGAGGGTGTTCCAGCGTTGACGGTGAACCAACCGGAAGACGCTATGGAGGTACTCCGTCAACGCGCCGAAGAACTCAAGGTTTATAGCATACGTGTCCTGATCGCACCTCAGCTAATCGCTCCATGCAACAGGCATCTGAATTCAAATTAGTGCCCGCGGTAGGTCTATCTGATATAAAACTTGGTGCGCATCTCGATCCCACTGTTTAATTCACAGCTCATGATAAATGTGCAGGGCTGGCTGGTGTGCATCAAGTATCGAATGCTTGTCTTGCCGTGGCGATGGCACAAACGTTCTTAGAACGTCAGACACATATCAAACTCGAGCCCACACTATCGCGCGCTTTCATTGAAGGCTTAGAACAAGTGCGATGGCCTGGCCGATGCCAGACAATTCAGGACCCTAAGGGCCGGACGACGTGGTTTTTGGATGGTGCACACACTGTAGAGAGTCTCGACTGTTGCATTCGCTGGTTCGTCAGCCCCGGCGTCGGCCTTCCTCTCGACACGAGGTAAGTAGTCCTATTCTATGCATATGATCCAGACCTAACATCTATCAGCCAACGGCCGACTCGCGTTCTGCTGTTCAATATCACTCACGGACGCTCGGGCCAAGCATTTCTGGGAGCTATGGAGGCAACCAAACTTGCTCAGCTCAAGCTACACGGACGAGATGAGGATCAGGAGATGTTCTTCAGCCACGTCATCTTCTGCACCAACACCACCTACGCTAGCGGCTCTTCGAAGAGTGGTGCGTGCTGTATCAGCCATGACATATGTTCTCTAACGGCTCTGGGCGCCTTCAGATCTTGTTGCGGTCTCTACCACAGATGAAGAGCGACTGACAACCCAACAGGAGCTGGCATCAGCATGGTCAACTCTGAAACCTACATTCCCAGTATCTCACATGCACGTCGTACCGACCATCGAACATGCAGTAAAGACAATCGATGCAATTGGGCAGCAAGCCGGTTCCGCAGGAGTCTATGCGCTGGTGACGGGTAGCTTACATCTTGTCGGTGGCTTGATAGAGGCGGCTTCGCTCTCAGATGTTGCTTTGTAAAAGGCCCTTTGAAGGGCAGACCACAAAACTTAACCATTATGATAGATATGCCTTTCAACAGGCATTATTAGAGAAATATTATGATATTCTAATGATATTATCGTCGGCGCCCAGATGGCTCTGCGCCATAAAAATTGACCGCCTGTGAAAGAACCATCAACATCAACGATGCTGAAACTGGTCCTGCTGGAAAAGAAAAAGAATCGCACCTGCTTATCCAGAAATGTGCGCAGTGCTAGCTTTAACTTACCAGAAGGCTTCTCGCCTGTTATTACCTTCTTTAGGAAGACATCGAAATGAATGGGCTGTGTGGCTGGTTTAATTGCAAATCGATTGCTGAGGAAAACAGCATACCTCATAGCGCAAAATCCGAAGATGTAAATCTTCATCGCTGAGTATTTTGGATTTGAGTTCTCGTTCCCAGTCGTCGTCTAATAGAGGTTGGTCCTGCTTGACACGTTGTTTCCCTTTCGCTTTCGCCGACTTATTGGTGGCTTTCCTGATTAAACCTCCTTCAGATTGGCTAGGCGATGCTCTTCGGGACTTTAATACTCGTTTGCTTGTCGCTGAGGACGAATTTGTGAAATTGATGTACTTTGTGTCTGCTAATTCATCATATGGGTTCTGATCTTGTAATTCGTGCGTTTGCGGATGCTCTAAGTGTGGATTGTAATGTAAAAATGCGGCGTGGTCGTTCAATATGAATTCGTCTTGATATCGTGGTTCCTCGTGATCGTCCAGTTCTTGTAAAGAATGTACTTCGCCCGCGTTTCGGCTATAGGAGGGCAAATTTAATCTTGGGGACTGCGATAGATAGGAAGCCCGGAGAGGCAGGGGGATTTCGCCGTATTCGCCGTTTCGGTGAGGTTGGGGAGACAGATCTTTTGAGCCGGAGCTAACGCAGTCGATGGCAGATGACGATGCCTATGAGTTATCAGTCATGCTTTTTGAAGCTTTAGCGAAAGACGTACGACAGAGGCAGATTCCGGAAGCATCCTAGAAGGAGAACCAGGAGGGCTGCCATACTGCACAGTAGATATGTGATTTTTGGAAGTACGATGTACAGCGCCGAGCCTCGAAGGGGCAAATCCTTGAGTACCCGGAGGAGCTTCCACATCCTCATTCTCACAATTATGTCGAAATATCGATGGCTGAAGAATCGTGTTTCCAATTACCGTGTTGTGACCCTGCCTTTGTGCCAAGGCACTTTCTCCAAACACTTGTGTAGATGGCAAGTATTGTTGGTTCTGAAGTGTGTCTGGGCCGAGCATGGTAAGTAAGCGACTAGTTCCAGGGCCTAGGGTATGGTGACGGCCCAAAACTGCCTGCGTGTTCGGTAATGCATGTTCGCCAAGAAC